>OX465098.1:68019047-68281547 GCA_949987625.1 Chalcis sispes
AATGCTATCGAATATTGTTCTTTTTTTTTTATTGTACCTGTCAATGTGAAATAGCTTCATTGATAAAGTTTTCAAAATAAATGAAAAACTGGCAACGATAGCTTTTATTAAATAGATTTATTCTTGTATTTTTGAGGGAATTTTTTTTTCGTTTATTATAAAATATACAAGTTTAATTTTTGCCCGATATTAAAATTTTTCGACTTTTAAAACCATCGATATTTAGGATACACGATTCAATAATACTCGTTTTAAAAACAGTATTAAAAATATTAATTGAAAAATAAAAATAAATAAGATAAAATTCAACTTTGTTAAATTATTTACACGATTTGTGCGTTAAAAATCTTAAAGAAGTTTTAAAAACTATCGTTTAAATTTTAAAAAAGTTAAGTTTTCACAGTATCGTTTTATTTCCAAATATAAACTAAGGTATAATTTATTAGTATTTCCGATTGCGGCGATAAATAATTAAAAACACTATAACGCTGACAATTTTAAAAATGTCAATCTTATTTTAAAACAATGAACACTAACAAACTCGTTCGAGACAGTTTAACACTTAAAAGTCTAGGAGTGTTGAGATACCGCGATCGTTTTAAATATTCCTCTCCTTGCATTGATCAAAAGCGGCTATAAAAAGCACGCCCGAATGCGTTTAAAACTGGCCTCCAGAGTCAAATTAAACGAGACTTTTCGCAAAAGTCAACGAGAAAATCGTCAAGAGCTGCATTCAATCGCTTTGAAAGAAACTGAGAAGAAGAAAAACTACGTCTTGGGAGTTTTAAAACGAGAATCATAATTTTAACGCGCAATGTGAGCTTTTTTATTACATTGAAGTTAATGAAAATCGCGCTCGAGCGCATTCTTCTTCAACGCGAAATTAGTTCGTTTATACAGTATCTAGCGTTCTAGAGCAATTACATAATTGTCTATTCACAGAGTCATTTTAAACTTGTTAATTCTTAGATTGCTTGCTTTCTGATAAGTTATAATACTTGAGGTATATGGTATAATATATTGAAGATATTTAGCATGAAGATAAATAATAATCTTTTAACTTTAAAGAATTAAATAACGCCGCAATGTATTAAAGCATTGAAAATATAAAAAGGTTAAGTATTAATTCTATTTAACCTTTACACAAAATATTATTTCAACTTTAACAATATTTACCCTTCGATCGAATGAAAAAGAAGCATAATCATGCTAAAAAGTATCACCAAATAATAAACGAAAGAAAAAAAGAAAACCCTCAATTATTTGTCCCTACCAATTATTACCTCAATTTGTCTCAACAGATCCGTTCTCTCAATCTATAGAAGAAAAAGGTGTATATACACAAGCGCGTATGTATTTCGCGTAACAAAGGCAGAAAACGGCGCCTCGGCAAACCAAACGGAGAGGTAACATCACTACTCAAGCGAAAAAGATGGAAGAAGAAACTCGGACGACGGATATTATTGTCACGTACCCGGTTCGCCGAGCATTCGGGACGCGCAATCCCGAAGAGTCTTTTTCAAGTATGGAAAGATCTCTCGTATTTGCACATATATATGTGCATAAGTGTGTATGTGTAAGTGTACATACACGAATATAATACGTCGTAGGGTATTACACACGCAGAAGACCAGAGGGCTTTTTTTCCTACTTATTTCTACCGGCGGTTTATTCGTTCAGTGGCGATGCTACATTTTACTTACTTTTCCTCCTCTGTATATCTTTTTCTCTTACTAGACGTATATATATGTGTGTGTGTATGTGTGTGTGTGTGTGTGTGTGTGTATATGTGTAGCATTCGTTTGTTTTTCATGAAAGACCGAGAACAACTGTTTTTTTTTTCAGAAGAAATATGAAGATTCTTTTTTTTTTATTTTTGTTCATCCACATTTTCCTTTTTCTCTCATTCTCTCAGAAATTTTGTATCTCGTATACGCTGCGACATATGTTTACGGAGAAATATGTTTCCTACACTAAATGTCATTTTTATATTTTCGTTCTTCACGTATGGTTTTGATTTAATATCGTTTTACTTTGATAAATTGTTAATTTGTTTTTTCCAAGTAAGCAAAAAGAAATTAACCTTGCGACGATTTGATGGTTTAACGGAAAACTATTGAAAATAAAATTAATGTTTTTTTTCTTTTTAACATTTCAAGATAATAGATTAACGGTTGATTTAAAGAAAAATAAATTTTATGATTTATGATTAATGACGAAGGTAAAAATTTTTATTTAAAATTACCGTAATTGTATTTAAGAAATCGTGCAATACTAAAAGAGTTAAAAGATACGAAACGAAAGGTGTTGACTTTAAGATCGTTAAATGTAGTTCAAAAAAAAATACTATCATTAATCACGTTTTATTAAATATTACGTCATTAATGAAACATTTTACAACTGTATACTTGAATGCCTCAAAGTTATTTCCAAAGGAAAATAAAGAATGAACCGATATCTTTTTTCATCAGATTTTTTTTTTTTTTTTTTAACAAGCAACATAATTGTAGGCACTGCATATAATCATTATTCGATTTATTACTTTTAAAATTTACGAATATTGAAAGTAATTTGTATCGTCAAATACAGATGGTATATCTAACGTTACTACAATATATTTAAAAATTATTTGCAAAATCACGATGAAGGATATAAAAACATTACCTCGATACTAAAAAAAAAAAATTCCACTTAATATTTTCCGTGCAAGATCCAGCCTCGGGGGCATCAAACTCAGAACTCTCACGATACTCTCGAAAAAACCAAGCAAGCACCTTCAGCACATTTCCCAAAAAATATGTTCACTCCTCCATATCCAAGAAAGAGAGAGAAAGAGTAGATAGATCGAAGCATCATCCAACCTTTGTGGAACTCAATTTTTCCCAACACGGCCGAACCGCACTTTTCGTCGTCGTCGCGTGTCGCTACAACAAACCTTCGTAAACTATCTCTCTCTCTCTCTCTCTCTCTCTCTCTCTCTCTCTCTCTCTCTTCCTCGCTTGTGATTTCACGTATATACCGTCGGCATTTTCGCGTTTCGGAGTTGGGAGGCCGAAATTGCCAATCGGCACGATAGCGCCAGGCAGCAGCCGCAGGCGATCCACCGATAAATCTCGACGGAAAAGGCAACGAACACTCCCATGTATGTGTATCTGTCTGTGTGTATATAGATACTCGGCGCGCGAGTAACTCCGTAAATTGGATGTACACGATGCGAGAAAGAGAGAGAGAGAGAGAGAGAGAGAGAGAGAGAGAGAACCGAGCGCGGAAAAGCTCGATGAGAATTTTTGCGATACGGTGTGAGGGTCACCTTTGAGCTGAATTGGATTTTTTTTTTTTTTTTTTTGAGAGAAAGAAAAAAGAAATAAAAATTTCATATGAAGATGGTTAGAATCGGATTAATCTTGCATTAAAAAATGAAATACAATCAATTTAAAAATAATTATTATGATTAAAGTTGACAATGTTCCGTTTAAAAATTTTTTCTAAAAAATACCTAGAAAACGTATTGTATACCCTTTAAAAAACTCCAACATTTTTGTCCTCGTCTCGCTTGCTTTAACTTATCTTAAAGAAAAACTTCCAACGTCATATGCCATTTTCAAGATCTTGCGAAAATCCTCGCGCAACAGCAGCAGCAGCCGTTAAACTACGCCGGTGGCAAAGACGTCGACGTCTTACCAGAACGGAATCCTCTCTTGCCACCTTGTCGACACTCATCGACCAGAAAAATAACGGCTTAAAGCCTCACTTTGAAAGGTATATAAGTAAACGAACAAAGCGTGAAATGCACCGGTGAAGAATAAAAACGAGAGAGAGAGAGAGAGAAAGACGGTAAGATGAGTGAAAGTAATCAAGAAATAAGTGAACGAGAAGAGAGAGGGAAGAGAAAAAGGAGCGCAGAACGCGGAGATAAAAAGAATGATTTATCGTTACCTTGCCCCTTTAAAATACAATGCGTTTTAAATTTACAAAAACCGATTGAGCCGCCGATGTTGCCGTGTTACCTCCAGGTAAGGGTTTTTACCAAAATCTTTCTTCTTGTTGCTTTCAACGCTCGTATATTTTACGGTTAAACGTATTTTGGTCTCTTGAAAGACAGTTTAAAAAACGGCTTAAAGTGCATTATATATATATTTCGAAAGGATATATATTTTTTTACTTTGTAATTTATTTAATTGATATGGATTATCTCGATATATATGTACGACATTTTTAACATGAATAATTATTTTTTTTATTATTTAATTTTTAATATATTTTTTATAATATATCAAAACGATTTTAAACGTTTTATTGTAAAAATCGAGAAGAAGAAAAAATTATTTTTAATTCTTCTTTGAGAAACAATAAAACGTATATTAAATTAGTTCAATTTATCATATTTTAATTACCTCAAACCGCGATAAAAAAAAAAATGTGTTTGTCGTAAATTATATAGACGCGTAGCATTCGAAACCCGAAAAGAAAAGTTAAACAACTATAAATCTGTGTAAAGTTTACGTCGTGAGCTCTTGCAATCTTGTAAAAAAAAAAAAAAAAAAAAGAAACGTCCAAAAAAAAAAGAAAATGAAATTTCGCGATATTATAGAACGAAAGAGGAAAAGAAAGAAGATAAAACGAAGGAGAAGCTCGTAGAGGACGACTTCATTTTTACGACCGCAAATGACACGAGACGCATGAGTTTACTCCACGATTCTTTGCTATCAAAACTAAGAAAAAAAATGGAGTTGTCCATGAATAGAAGAAATGTGTATTATGATAAAACTATTGCAGACTCTTTATTATTGATATATCGTTTCTCAACGAGATAACTGACACTCGATGACTCGAAAAAATGTTGAGGACACGCGTCGTTCCCCGTTTTCGTATATGTATATATACTAGTATAATAGTATAATCTCCGCATTCGTCGAATCATTAGACAACGACGTAAGCATGACATGATCGAAGTGTTTTCGGATACGTGTTCGAAAGATTACATCGTCGCGCCTCGCGGGAATTTAACTCCGAGCTACGAGATCGACTTTCCGTGTGCTTACGGGTCGCGGTCATTTGTCATGTTTTAATTTATAGAAGCGGAGAAATGAATATTAAAAAGGTTTTTATGAGTTGTTAATGAAATGTAATTTATTATTTATTAAAGATATGAGTTTCTATTTCGCAAGTGCTTAACATTTTATAGACGGTTTTATAAGTTGCTTTATCGTCACTTGAATAACAATGAATGTAATTGAAACCTCTTGTGATCGACCATTGTAGAACTAAAATAATGAAAATTTTCAGTTAATTTACATAGCAGTCATAATATATATATATTAACAAATTTTATAAATTAAATATTTAAGTTGAACGAGTTAAAATTTACAAAGAAGAAAAGAAAATCAAGCTAATTTACAACCCAAAGTTGAAAAACATTACAACAAAAGCTTGCGCAGTAAACGTTTAACTCGGTATTATACAATCAGACACATCAAGGAATGGGCGATTAAAAATAACGAGGAACTGCAGTAAAACCGTTGATTGATTTTTATGTGACACTTTTTGCAATCGAATATAACTCACCTCGAGGAACGAAAAGAAACCATAGGCCATTAAAACCAATCCCAGTTCTGAGAAACAAAACCAATTTTCAAGAAGCAAGTTGCCCCCCCCCCCCTCCTCATCCCTTCCTCGCCTCGTTTCGTACCGCGTACAAATACAAACGTATGTCGAACACACACATCGACGTTTGAAACGTCAAAGCGGAACAAGCCACATGTATAAAATTTCAAACGTAGAGCGAGCAAACAAATCGCGCAAAAACAGTCGCCCACATATATCACTTAACTCACACCCTAATTGTAAACTTGCAGCGCGGTTCGACTGTCACGGCGACGAATCACGACTTTGAAAAAAGAGAAAAAAAAAAAAAGACGAACACGTGCGCGAGCGCGTTGATATACCGAGATGAAATTAATCGATGACCTCGCTCGTCGATCAACCTCGCGGCGGTTCTCCCGTTGTCGTCACCACTGTGTGCTGGGATGTCCAAAACAGAAGAAGAAAATTGCCGAGCGAGAGACCGATCTTTCGAATGAGAAGAAAAAAAATCTAATATATTTCATACATGTATACGAAAGGGGCGCGTTGTAGTACATCGATATGAGCGCTTATTGCGCAAGCGGTCGCACTCTGTCGTAAAAGGTCAAGCACCTCTTCTTCCCTCTCCTGCGCACGATCGTAAATCACTCAGGAATTAACCCCTCTAATTGGCGAACGGCACGGAGTATTTAAATCGCGCGAATGCGGACGCGACGAGCATCAAAGAGCGAGCGAGCGAACAAGAGAGAAAGGGAAAGAGAGAGAGAGAGAGCCGTTGGTAAACTATTGAGGATTCCGAAAATTCCTATGGGCCACACATACCAGCCGCGTTAAGCTACCGGGGGTCCAGTTGTTCGGAGAGTTTACGCTGACTCCGAATCGCTGGGACGTCGACGCGATGTGTTGCTCGTTTCAACGGTACTTAATGGGAAAAGCTCGTAATGAGATGACGCGCGCTTCTGCATACGTATATGCGTTTGTAAATATACTAGTTTGTGCGTTGGTGTGTGTATGCAGGAGCGTTTGCTCACACGTGGGAATTCGCGCGCCACGGGATTCCGTGAAAATTTGTGTGATTTTCTGCTGTTTCATTTTCTCTTTTTCTTCGGATATCGAATGGAATTTATTCGATTTCAAGTGCCACGTTGTATCTTCTGATATAATTGTCGAAAGTTGAGTAAAATCAACGTAGGCCGCTATAACGCAATGTTACATACAAGATAAATAAAGTAAAATAATACAAGAATAAAAATAAAGTAAAAATGTCTTGCAGCACGAGACGAAAAAAAATCTAAAACTTTTTCAATGTCATCGCGCGATTTTTTTCGGGCACTTAATCGCTTAGCCGAACGTCTACGAGGCACTTAATCGACAATTCTATTCCTTCGAATATCTTATACCGCAAGAGCAACTCAACCCTCTCACAAGTTCGCAAAACATTATTTCATAGCCGTCCAATCCGCCTTTCAATTAAGACTCTACCCTCTCGCTCTCTCGTCTCTTTCATTCAGTTCAAATACAAAAGGACTCCATTAGAGCTCGTGCAACGAATCATTGTTCTATTTTTTTTTTTTTTTTTTTTTTTTTTTCGTTGTAAAGTCAACATTTTATCAGAACGCGATATCTGTGTATCGAATCACGAAAGAGAGTCGCTCTGGCTTGGTACGATTGTATTTCGCGGCGCACGAACCTGTTGCGACGATTTTTCATTTGATAAAGCCGAGTGTAACGTACGAGATTCCGATATTCGTGTGCAGAGGTGCACGTAAAGAGAATTTTGTAGTAAAAATTGATGATTCATCGGTCGAACGGTTAACGAGTTAAAATCATTGTGGATGGGCAAACAATTTAGTAGAATTCATTTCTGTTATAAAAAAATGCTTTTGAGCGGGATACAAATGTTAAGGATAAGAAAATAGTTTTTAATTAACTTTTGAATTTTATAACGTATGACAAAATTTAATTCGAACATTCATTCAGTGTTGTCGCATATATGCTAGACGAGTAAGTAATCGTTAATGTAAATATAACGGTTTTTTCACTCCCATCATTATGTAACAATAATTTTTACAAAGTCATTTTCTTCTACACATCTAGCGATCACCTTAATGAAAAAAAGAAAAAACAACATTTTAAAAGGAGTTATCCCATTTTATACATATGTACACTCGCGAGAATTGGCTTCTTACGTTACAACTAACGTAACGTACAGAATGACATCCAACATCGTTCGAAATATCATTCACCTCCGATTCATCTAACCATTTGATTTTCAACGGGTGTTGCTATATACGCGAGACGAGTACATCTTGTATGCGTACACATTCTGCTGCGTCTTCATTTTTCTGTCTTCGTCGTGAGATGTTCAACCGTTATGTCATCTTTTCATAAGTCATTGATTTAGAAAAATTCAACGATGAAATGACTTGTGATAAATTGTTCCCGGATTTAAAATGTTTTTTAATAAAATTTATTAAAAATATAAAACATTTTTCAACTTAAAAATAATTAATAAGAATAAAGACATTTTTTTTATATATTATTTTAAATTAGATGAAAATTACGAAAAAAAGAATATAATAATTAATCGGAGGTTACTAATTCTCAAGAAATTAAAAGAACTTTTTAAATAAAAAAATAAACTTAATTGCAAATATTATATTATCGACTATACAAATAATCGAGCCTTTATCCAATAATTATCTTATTTAACGCGACATCGATGTAAATTAGAGAAAATATTAATAATGCAGATACACACAAACAATTTTCTCGTATAATTTCTAAAAAATTTTCATCAACTTGCAAAACTGTGGCAAAGTCAGACTACAGTTTTATGAATATTACATTTCTCATTTGTTTAATTTCAAACACAAAGTAATATCCAAGAAGTTGGTCATATTAATCTACTTATTAAAAATGGTTTTAAAATGAATTAAAACTAAAGTATATTTGAAAATAACATAAATTTAATAGTTAAGTTTTTGAATAGACAATTTAAAAGCCAAAGTCGGAGATGTAAACAGTAGAATTCGGTGAAAGGTGCGAGCGTTAGCGCAAGGTCGAACTATTGTTATCGGCGCGACTAAAATAAATAACAAGAATGCTACGTCGAAAACGAGACATTTAAACATGATAAAATTTTACATGCGAGCGACGATAATAATACATTCGGAGTGATTTTTAATAATTATAAGACGGATATAAAAGAATTGTATGATAATAAAAACTTTTGTAAAAGCAGAAGCGAACAGGGAGAGTGCCGGTATTAAGATTGCTTATTAAGTCGAAGCATAAGATCCGAGGCAGTCTCTTAGTGGCCTAGAAGTTGGATGTACTCGTAGGATGCTTCGGCATCCGGGCAGGCCGTGAACCACGCCCGGAAAACTCCAAGTTTTTCCAGTGACGTAGGTGCGTGCACCGTAAGAGAAATCAACCCGGAGCCACGAGGTTGCGAGACAGTGCCGAAGATTCCGCGAAGAAGGTGTGTAGAGAGAAGGAAATTTCAATCGTGAGGAAAAAACGATAAAAGGGAGCGAAAGGACGTACTCCGGAAGGCGCACTCTCCATTCTCGCTTTCGCTTGGAAGGTACTGTGAATAAAATAAATTTCTTTCATTTGTCAAAATAAAATTTAATTATTTCTTTCTTTCAATTCGTAAATTTTTTCATTTGTTTAATTTAACTTTCCTCAAAAATACTACTTGCACGCGATATTAAATAATATATAAGTTATATTCGGAGAATATGTCTTCCTTTAACGTTCAATTTGCTTTCATTGATTTATTCATTAAAATTTAAAACATTTTTTCTAATCTACTAATTGTTCTTTTATTTTTTTATTAAAAATATACATTCTTAAAATTTAAGATTATTATAAAATTTGTTATTGTCGGAACAATTTTGATCGTCGAATTGAAATTAATTTCGAGTACAACTCAAAGTCACGAGAACTTGGGTATGTTAATATTCTAACTATTTAATTAGAAGCACGAGAGCTTTGACAAAGTATAGTATATTATTTGCTCAAACGTTCTCTCATTTATAACACAAAATTCAGTTTAAGTTCATTTACTTACGAATTATGTATGCAATTTAACTTGATGATTAATAAAAATTTTCGTTATATTTTCCTACAACTACGAAATGTAGAATGTATTTTCATAAGCTGTTAATTGTAATGAAAAAGTTATAAAATTTAATTTCGAATAGTGATATAATATTTTCGAGCACAACTTTTTACTGTAAATTATTTCATCTAACGTAACAATAATAAATATTATGATAAAAAAAAAGAAAATTATAAACGCGACGCGTCACCATACAATATAAAATTATATTAAACTTTCTACATAACTGACATAAATCATACAATTTAGGATTTCATGGTTAACCACATAAAAGTGATTTTTATTACCCTCATAATATAATTCTCGTAAAATCTAACGGTGAAAAAACGCAAAATTGCGAAACATTGAATATCGCGTACACATACATACGTCACAAACATTTCGTTCGACTGGAAGTTTACCAAGCGAAAAGGGAAAGAGCAACAACGATCTCCATGAACTTGACACGACGACATTCACGATGCCTCCCGCTTCTTCTCTCTCTCTCTCTCTCTCTCTCTCTCTGTCCCTCGGTTGCGCGGGAGTGAAAGTCCATTGGAACGCGGGCGAGGAAAAGAAAACGATATCCTCGCGCGCCGTCCGCAATATTCTCTCTCGATTTATACGTAAACGAAATGACGCCGATTTTGCGTCGCGCGCCTTTAATAAAATGCATTCGTATTTTTACATTCTTACCGTTATTACATTTGCCGGAGGGGCTCAAATTATTAGATACCTCTCGTAGACTTGATAGAGAGAGGAACACGACGAGTTTCCTTTTAGAAATGATCGAAACATCAATTCAAGTCTCTCGAGTGAATATAGCGCAACGTGTCGGGAGCGAAAATTTTATCGCGTGAGAAATGGGAAACGGGTATATATATATATATATATATATATATATATATATATATATATATATATATATATATATATATATATATATATACACAGTTAAGAAATTTTCGATTATACTCGAGTAAATAATGTCGCTTTTGAGTTTCATCACTCTTGCAAAACTTTGTAAGATCGGGAGGGCATGGCAATTTTAGCCATGCGCCGCTGTGTTGTTAATTGCCATTTTTTTCAAAAAAGAAAATTTGATTATAAGTATATCCTTCGGTTCGAGCGATGGTATAAGTGTATATTTTATTTTTTACAAAAATTGACTAGTTTAATTAACATTTCGTAAGGACAAATAAAACACACACACACATACATCCAAATGAACCGTTATTAAAAATTTACACAAAGCCAATATTTGAAACAATCCCATTCTAGACATTAAAAAAATCTGGACTACAAATTATCATCAAGGTCGCAAGTAGTACAAAACGTCTTCCCGCGATAATTGAGGTCACATTAAATCATATAAAGATTTAACTATATTTTCACGTACGCATATCGCTTGAAGCATAATCTCAGCTTGCCACACGATACAAATTTAATAAACTACGAATACATCTGAAGACTTTGTCTTTTGTCGCATTGTAAAACACGTCAAATTACCCGTTGCTTATCCGATGAGGACGAGAATCGACTTCCACGAACTTATTAGCAATGCAGCGCCTATATGCTTGGGAAAATTCGCGAACTAATTTTCTTTTTTCTTTTAGCGTCGTGAAATAATTTCCGCGTATTGTTTAAAGCTTTATTAAACACGCGAGGTTAAATATTAGCATATGTTGAAGAATTTTTTTTTTTTTTTTTTTTTCGAAGAAATCGATCGCGATTCATCTCCAAAATGTAAAACAATGCAAAGTAATTGATCCTATTAAAGACTAATCGAGATCACTCGTTTACATGAATCTTGCACCGATGGAAAAGAGAGCAGACGTTCTTTCGATCTTGGACGTAAGCAATTTTTTTCCTTTTCTTTTTCATCTTTCTCGAACGCGAGGTAATTTTCCATCATTATAAGTTTGTGAAATTACGCTATGCTAGAAGAAAATCTACGCGGATTACTTAGGCCGATACGAAAACATAGTCGTATAGGTTGGATAATGTATTAATCCAAAATAATCGCTGATTAATTTTTGCGTACTGAAACGCTTCACACGCGATGAGCACACACAAGGTTGAGAGTCGATTTTTTTTCGTTAAAATTTTTTTGCGGCAGGTTAAATTTTATGAGTTTGGAGAGAGAAAGATTACTAATAATTGCGAAAAATTGAGCGAGTCTTCCTGTTTTTTTTTTTTTTTTTTGATGATTGGTGGCAGCGTTGTAATTGGGTTTGACTTACCGATACAACGATCAGTGTAGTAGTATATGTTGTTATTACCGATGAATGAAGGTCAACTTACCTGTAACAAAAAAGAGAAAAAGGCTGTTAGTTAAATTGTTTGCTTCATTGAGTCATTTACTCAATGCTTTGAAAGCAATGATTTTCTTTTTCTTTCATTCTGTCTTCGAAATTTTTTAGATTTACTCTTACTTATTTGAATTATATATTTAATAAGATATTTTTGCAAATTAGTTGCATAAAATCAAGTTTATGAAGTTTAAAAAACGTAAACGTTTATGATTGTATTATTTTCGAAGAATATTTTTTACAATTTTCAGGACAAAATTAATATTTCATTAATTTTTTAGACATTATTGTAGAAAATATTTTTTCTATTAAAAAAACATTTACTTTACATGTATATGTATAATAAGTGTGTCAATTTTGAAATGAACACGCCACATTTTAACCACTAGGCATTCGAGAAATATCAAAAACTTTCATCGATAAGCAATATTTGCTTTCGATAATAAATTAGCAAATTGTACAACGTTATTTGAATCTTTTAGATTTACGATAATATCTAAATTAATATTTGTCTATTTAAGCAAAAGTTGAACGATGAATGTGATATATTTAAATTTTTCATGTTAACAAGAAATGCATAAACTTATATCTAAAATAAAATCTTTGTTCGTATACATTTTTTTTTATTTTTTATTTTTTTATCAACGATTTCTAACTCATTTCGCCAAATCAAACTTCGACGAACGACGCCATTTTTAGTATTCAATGCCGTTAAAAATTTTTCAAAAAATCTCACGCACACGAGAAATCGTCTAAGCTTAAAAATTCTCCAAATGGACAACGTCCGAAATGGTTCCTTCGCGATTCATATCTCTCGAGTATACTCGACGTTTGCAAGTTTCTCACACAACGTTTACACAGTCTCGAGAGAGAAAAGAGACGTCACCTTGTTCTTTTTTTTTTTTTTGTGACTCAAAATCAGCAAATCGTCTTACGTGCACGCGAATATGCGAGACACGAGCAGAAGAAGAATTCACTCTTATTCCATGCACACGAAAACACGTATATACTTACGATCACGAGTGTAACTCGCTTTCGAGAGTCACGTATTTTCCTTCCAAAATATGTTAAAGGCCTTTCTCCCTTTCTCTCCCCATCTTTGCTAACATACACACACACACACATACACACACATACAAAGGCAGGCAAGGACGATCGAGTTTCATGCATCACGGAGCGAAAATATACGCTCGCAGAAAGAAGAGAGGCCCTGGAATATGTAAGTCAATCGACACATTCATCTTCGTCGCGTTCTGCGCGCAACTTACTTTTTCTAATATAGGTATATATATTTATATAACTCTATAGTAAAACTCGCAATTATTCAAATGCGCGCTTGCTCGCCCGAACGTCACCTGTTGCATCGCTGATATCATTGCAGAAGGGTGAAGTTTAAAAGGCGAGATTTTCGTTGGTCTGCATTGGTACGTGTACGTGGATCAAAGGAACGTTTGGTATTACCAATAATTGGATAGTTTACATGTATGTGCGATAATAAGAATACGTTTGCTAATTAAAAAAAAAAAAAAAAAAAAAAAAAACACGATATGGTACCGAATGCGTACGTGTTTTTAATAAATACAAAAAGTCAAGTAAATATAAAGTCGGATGAAAAATATCGTTTTCATACGATACGATTGTACTATTTACTTGCGCGGAATTATTTAAGCGCAAAAGTACTGTTTGCGTACGTGATATGCGTATCAAACGTTAAAAATGCTCCAGATTACGCAGTTTACTATAAGATATATCTCTACGAAATAAAGTATTTTCGCGTTACCAAGAACAAACGACAGATATATTGTCGGTAAAAAGAAAAAAATTTTAATCCGACGGATATTAAAATCGGTAACTGTAATTGCTTGATTCTTGGAAATTGTAATACTTTAATACGAGTAAGCTCGTTAAACGCGGTTTTCATTTTTATAACACTCTTTTTTTTTTTTTTTTTTATCTCTACTTATATTTACACGTGATGGCGTTCGAAGTAAATCTAAGCTTAACGAAAATATTCAAACATTTTTCTTAAACTTGACATTATACATACGAGTATAATTATATAACGATACATTATACGAAAATATAATCACGCGTACGCGTATCTATAATCTCATCTCGGGAAGTAGCCATAAAAACCCATAAATACGTATAGGTGAAAATGTTTTCGACGCCGTCGCAGTTGTGAAATCGAAAACCCTCGACGACGATTGTAGGTACGCATTCTCGGTCAAGCCCGGTATACGCGTATCTCGACGCGCTCGGTTGCCGTCGATGGTAGCGAATTCGTCCTCCTTACGTAATGCCGGATATGTCTTTCGGAGGAGAAACGAGATCACCTCCTCTCGCGAGTACTGCAAGTATGTGCGTTCAGTGAATCTCGAGAAAAAATAAAGATCCAAAGAATTAGGTGGGATGAAAACGAACGCGAAACGAAGAAAGATGAAGAAGAAAAAAAAAAAAAAGTTTTATGCGTTTCTGCGTTTGTGCACACTTTCTACCAACTCGTAGATTGTGCAACTTCAGCTTCATGCACGCGAACGGCACAGGCGCCGATAAACATCGAGCATTTTTACGAGGATTCCCCCCATGTCTCCTTTCTTTCTTCATTCGAATCAACGCGGGTTCACCTTTGTTTATACCTTTTTTTTCTCTCTTTCGTTTTTCCATTTTATTATTATTATTATTATTATTATTATTATTATTTTTCTTATCGACGAAGATAGCAAGATTCGCGAAGATTAAAACGGCGCTACTGGTGTTTTTCGACTCGCGTCACGTCGTTTTCTCATTTGTGTAGGTGTACGTGTGGGTACATGTACGTATGGATAAGGATTCACTTTCTTCTCGACTGCGTGCGCGCTTTTACCAGCGAAAGAGGAATGAAAAAAAGATCGTCGCGCGAAGAATTAAGACGATGAAACACGATTCGAACTTTTTTTTTTTTTTTTTTTTTTTTTTTTTTTAAGAAACGTGAATTCACGGATGAAGGTTGAGTTCATGTAAGCGCGCTTTTTCAACTTGTTCGATTTTGGATACTGTTAAGGTGAATTGAGAGTCTGTTAAGAAAATTGATAAACAATGTTTAGAAAGTTGTTTATTTTTTTATTTCAATTTTTTTATCGTCTAGGATACCCAAAAAAACAATTGCAAAGTTGTCAAAATTTTTATTCTTGTTTAAATGGGTGGACAAGAAATTGAATTATATTACATACGAAATTAATTTAGTAAATTTATTTATTGATATTTAACAAAAAAAAAAAAAAAAAAAATGCTTACATTAACGAAAGTTCCTATAGAGTTAGTTGAATTGCCTAGCTCAACCAAAATATTGGTATACGTCTGAAAAAACAGAACGTGATTCTCAGAGTTCCGGAATTAAAATTTTTGCTTATACAGATAATTATTTTTTGTCGATCCTATTTATGTAATATACACTATTGTAAGTCGTGTTTTTATAAAAATAACACGTACATATTGAAGGTTATTTGATAAAAATTTATGTTTAACTTTTTATCCATTGTAAAGAGATCTTAATATATAAAAAATTAATAATAAAATTCGAGAACTTAATCAAGAATTTTCAATGACATATTAAATTTAAATTTTAAATCTGCATTTTTTGAATTATTGAATGGTAAATGATGTATTTTATGGTGTTAATATAAATAAATTTAATACCGCAGTGTAATAAAAACATTCTCATTGGAAAATATATTCTAAAGCAAATAAAAAAAATTTATTTTATACAATTGATAACGATTTCGTCTATTCGATTTCAGGAATATCCGTACTTTAAAAACCGTATATAATAAATAACTCCTGTTTCTTAAATTTCTTTAAAAAATATTATTTTAAAATTTTTTAACAAAAAACTAAATAAATGGAAGGCAAGCAACAAACAAATAAATGGATACCAAGGAAACTTATGCGTCATTAAACATTTAATATTTAAACAATCAAATTTAAACTATCAATAAAATTGCCTCAATATAAAATCACCTATTAATCATCAATACTAAAACACCTACCAATAAGGCGGCATAATGTTCCGGTAGCAATCTCATGACCACGACAAAAAGATTGTCAACGAATCCTTCCTCAACAACAGATTCTATTCTCACCCCGAATCTTCTTCACCACCATCTCCATAAAAAATCACTCTTTATTCGATACACACCAACCAATTGTAATGAAAGTATTCAAAATCACGATTATATATTAATCTTTATTTCTTTATTATTTCCACCGACTACTTCACAAAAAAAAAATCAAAATGAAAATAATTTTATTTCACACCTATTGTAAAAGAAAGCACACACCAAGCTCAATTAAAAAAAAAAAAAAAAACAACAATATCAAAGCAAGACAGCACACAGAGTCTCGCACGTAAGGCCTCTAAACGGCGACTGACTGTCGCTCGCGCGACTATCGCGAGAAAGGCCGGATGCTCTCTTCTCTCTTCTCTCTTCTCTCTCTCTCTCTCTCTCACTCTCTCGCAACGTAATAATACAGGGGATACGGTAGATGCCGCGTGGTGGGAGTGCGAGATCCTCCGGGGGCCTTCCCAACGCGCTATGTATATATACTTGTGTTTCGGGGTCCCACACTTGTTGCACGCGCGAGCGCGAGAAAGTATATGCGTGCTTGTACCTATGTGTGTGTGTGTGCGTGCATGTGTGTGTGTGTGTATGTGTGTATGTGTGCTTATAAGAGGGGTTTCGATCGAGACGGCGCGTCGAGATCATTTCGCGTCGTTTAGCTTGATTAAGGGGGTTGAGAACGCGTGGGAAAGACAGGATTTTTTAATGGGCCTTACTTTTAATCTTTCTTGGTGCGATCTTTCTTTTTTTAATCGATTTGATTTAATTTCGTTTGTGTCTTTTTTTTTAAATTCATATTTATTCATTCGCAGTTATTCTGATTATTATTAATGTTTGGAATTATTAACAGATCGTGATCGTCGTTGACTATTTTTTTTATCAATATGCATATACATTTTATTGCAATCTGCAAAATTTTCATGATAAATTATAATAAGTTTTTAATGAAAATTTTAACAACCTTGAAAACATTTTTATTATTTTATTTACTGCGAAAACGATGCTTCGAGAATTTAATTTTTAAATTTTCCGAATATCAAAACTGCAACTGATGTAAAAAAAAATATCTATTTACTGCTTTAATTAGCATCATATCGCTATAAATTAAATAAGTAAGTAAAATGAGTTACTTTTTTATTTTAAAGGAATCATTTTATAAAAGATAGCAAAGTTCGATAATGTTGTGTGACGTGTTTTGCAATGACATCATTTTAAATAAAATTATAAATTTCAAGTTATGAAAAATATTGATGCAAGTATAAATCACGCGAAATTTTCGATTAATTTAATGAATTCTTAATGTCATCAAAGCACGGTTAATTCCTTTTTTTCAAATCATCGTTATAATGACACTTACAATTCATCAATAAGAAAATTACAACAAATGATATCAAATGTAACAGAGATTAAATTACCTATCGGTCGATGAACTCCTGTCAATACGCAAATGAATTTTAATTACTTCTACGAAATGATCGTATAGATTCGCAGCTTGATGTGTCAACTAAGCATTTAGAATATGCGTGCGTATTTACACATTAGCATCTCAAGCATACGTTTGGACTTACTATTATTTACGTACATATATCGGCAAAGATTTATTTATCTTTCGCAAGCAGTTGTTCTCTTGTTTCTCTCGTTTGTAAAATGTACATTATAACAGCGAGCGTTAATAATATTATAACAATTAATAAAAATTGAATAATATTCGTATTGAAAGTATTGCATTGAGGCAGTAAATCATTCGAAAAGTCGGAATAATTTTCAATAAAGACAAACTTTTAGTTATCGCTTACAAACGATCCTTCAACCATAACTCAAAAGTGCTAAACGCACGAGTGGACGCATCGAAACGACTCGCGTACCCATAAAAACCACGCGAAGCGGAAGTCGTGAAAGGCTTAACGTTTATATATATATATATATATATATAATAATCGAATTTACCGAAGCTCGTGTACACAATTGGGTAATTATAAGCAGATATTTGTCGCTCGTACACGCGCGTGTCCTCGACGATCTTCCTTCTTTCTCGCCGTTAAGGTCGAGCGAATTATATGCGAGGGGAGAGGACATTCGCTTCCTTCTTTTTTTTTTTTTTCTTAACTACGCGCGAAAGGTAGTCGAGGTTTTGCGTGTACGTAATTACTGTGTAAAGACGGTAGCGCGATAGTTTGCGCACGCGAGAAGAAAAAATGGACATTTCTGAATACATTGATATCATGCAATATCTGTAGATGAAGATTTAGCTAGAATTTATTTGTCTTCTTTTTTTCTTTCGTTTGCTCACCGATTTTTCGCGAGAGGTTTTTGATGTTGACATTGATTTTTTACAATTCTTGATTGTCTGTATTAAAAATTTGGATATTTAACGCTGTTAAAATTAAACGAATATTGAACTTTATTGCAAAATCGATACACAAATTCTTTTTCTATTTATGTTTTTTTGTTTTTTTGAATGATAGTAAAGCAATGTTACAGAAATTTATTGAAAAGATTTAGTAAAAATAACGAGATGTTTTATAAGTAAAAACTAGTTGTGCCAAGACGTTTATTTTGATGTACGTAGCATCGCTAAAATTTTCGGAAACTTTATTAAAATGCGCAAACTTTTTACGACACGAAGATTTCTTCAAGGAATGTCACGTGTTGCGCATAAAATATGCGAGTTTTAAATCAGCCGGGCGTAAAAACGTCGCGTCGACAATACAATAAATTTTATCGCAGTATAGGAACAACCGATAAGAAGAGTTTGCTTGTTTCCCAGCAGCTCGCGATAGAACGGCTAACGCAATGAGTTCGTAAGCCGAGACAATTCATAAAAAAAAAATTTTTCATCCTTGCAAACAGGAAGAAACTTTTTTAATTTACCGCCATATGTTTCAATCATAAAATTTCCTTTCGCTCTACCTTATTTTATCGAATTTTTACGTCTTTTTGAATAAAAATTTTATGCAGACTCTTTCTAACCCATGGAAAAGTTCATAAAAATAGAAAATTTTTCTTTTTTCTTCGAATTTTATCGATTATACCGACTAGTGTGGTGAAAAATGAATTTTGTACATTGGACAAAATTTGCATTATTTTTGAGCAAAATAATAAAAAATTATTTTATTGGCTTTTACACGCTAATATGAAAAAAACAACAAGCACATCGTAACGATTACTTTGATATTAAATATGCAATGAAATTATGTTTGTAATTACTATAAAGTTTATTAAATTAACGCACAAAATTGCGTTCTCTCATTAAGCACTGAAACGAACTACAAGGTTTAAACATGTTAATCAAACATATTCAAATAAAATTTTAGGTACTGAAATAATTTAAATATCGGGATGATTTTGTATACAACGAGTATTACGGTAACCGACTATTACAACGTGAAATATTTCAACTTCCACGTAGCGTACTAACGGTGAGTTTTGACAAGTTTACACATGAATAATATAAAATTAAAAATTCCATTTCGTAATATAACATTCGTACGCAATTTTAATTAGTACATCAATTTGCGAAACGCGTCAAAATTCGCTCACAAAACGAATATCAAATTCTCACTTATCTTTCTCTCCATTTCAATATTCTGCATTTTCAAACGCTATTCTTTCTCTATCTCTCTTTCTACCATTCTCTTTTTCGTTCGAACAATTTTCAAGTCGACGCACGAACGCGCCACGGATCTACCCTTTTTTTCCATTCTGCTCGCAAACTTAATAAACAAGATATTCACCAAGACCGGCCAAAGAAACGCGCTGTGTATGCGACCGAGAATTTACACCGGCGTGCAATATCGAGCTGATATACCCGATTTATGATACTTAATTAATAATTCAGCTCACTGACCACGACACTTAGATAATGCACACACGGAAGCTCTCGCTCTCTTGCAGTACAATGTACGTCCACGCGTGTGTATCCTCTACGCGAAGAAAGGTGAAGAGAAAGAGAGAGAGAGAGAGATAGAGAGAGAGAGAGAGAAAGAGAGAAGCAGAGAAGGGCATCGGGTAATGCGACTCGTTAATCTCGGTTTGTTAAGCGTGACCGAAGATATCTATCTCGAAAGAAAGGAAGGAGAGGGAAAGGGTTTCTTCTTCTCTCGCTGACTGATGATTCGTCGTCTGAGAAACTTTCTCTGGCTCGTCTCTCGTACGCGAAAAGATCGAGTACAAAAGCCGAGACTTATATCTCCTTCTCTCTCACTCTCATTCTCTCTTTATGTTTACTGCAAGCCGATATCCTGCGTAAGCGCGGTGACTCCGTGATATGCTGAGCTGTTGATGCCGAGATGAAAAAATTAACGACGGATTAATAGATGTGCCAAGAGGTGGTATTTGGATATCTCACACGTGAATAAGGACTTGAAGATCAATTATCAATCGTAAAGATCAATTTTTTTATTTTCTTCAAAATAAAAAAGAAATTGTACGATAATTTAAAAACCTTTGTAAAACGTTATTTAATACAAGCAGCTTCAAAAATTTTAAAAGAAACTCTCAAAAAAAATGTTACTCCTGAATATATTAACTTTTTTTTTATTCACGTTTTAAGTTTTTTTATAACTCGCCAACGATCCTAAGCATTTTTATGATATCGAAATTACTTTAAAGAACGCAAGGTAAACTTAATAATTACTAAAAAAATCTTAGAATTTCATTTAATTAGCTAGTTGTGAAGATTCTAATTAACGCTTTAAATGAAAAAAAAAAGAGATAAAACTAAACAGTAAAATAATGTGACACGCGCGGCACACCAAGTTTTGAAATAATCTTAACGTTTATTCTTCCAGGAAACTTAAACTTCACGCGATCGAAAATCAAATTTTCGCGGAATAATATACTGAAAAAGAGAAAGAGAAGTGAGTGAGAGAGAAAGAGAGAGAGAGAGAGAGAGAGAGAGAGAGAGAGAAATGGAAGAAACCTCTCGGCCACTCAATTCGTATCATCGTTTCGGTAAGATAGAGCTACGTGATAAGACTCGCGGCAATAAATCTCCGGTGGAGATACTTGGATTCGTGCGCAATCGCGTTGAGAAGAATGGGGCATCTTTCGAAAAAGAAAAAGAAAGAGAAGAGGGCATACAGGATCGAGAAATAATGCTGGATTGCGCGCGCGCGTGTTCGTAGAAAAAAAAAAGCAATTGCAAAAGAAAAGTCGAACGATAAAAACGAAAGGAGGAGGAGGAGGAGGAGGAGGAGGACGAGATGGAAGAGGAAAAAAGAAGATCGAGTGGCGCTTCATCGGCTAAATGTTTACTGGAAAAAAGGAAGTGGATTGGATTTGGCTTCTTTTTTCGCGATTGTCTTGCAGAAAATTGACGGAAGGATAGGGAAAGAAGAATGCTTATATTTTTTTATTAACAAATTTTTAACGTTTTGACATTGATAACGTAGGGTGGATTTTTTATTACAACCGTTTAAATTTCTTAAACAAGTATTTAAATTATTTAAATATCTTCGAAGACGGACAAATTCTTTCTTCAAATTATTATAAGGTATGATCTAGAGACCAACTACGTAAAAATAAACAAATTCTTTATTGAAGATAAAATAATTATCGCGATAAAAATAAAAAATCAAATTGTAAGAGAAAAGGTGAGAAAAAAAGGAATTATTTTAATAAAGTATAAAAGAACGTCGTCTAAATTGAATCTATACATCTTAAAAATATCATTTTTAGGTCGCTGGAGGTTACTCATTGCCGAGGATGATGTATACATTGTACGGCGAAGAATTTTCCAAAGAGCGCGCGTCTCGCTCTCGAGAGAGGAGAGAGAAAAAAAAAAGAACAAAAAAGGAAAGAAAGGTAGGAAAAAAGAAAAAGATATAACGAGGCGCGGACGCGTTAGCGCGTCGCGAGGAATTTATAACCTCGCCGCGTTATTAATGAAGAATATATATAGCATGTATATAGGCGTGTAGTTCTTCTGTGAGCCCGGCGAAGCGATATAATGGCGATTGTTCTTGGAAAGCGAGAACTATTTATGTATTATTAAAAAAAAGACAGAGAGAGAGAGAAAGAGAAAATTAAGAAAAAATAAATTTGGATATAGTTGCTCACTTTTTGAACAAAAAAAACAAATCGTTATTTAAAGTGAAAATTTCACCAATAAAATATTCTTTTGTCTACATTTCTATCAAGAATATCAATTACAAATGAATTGATTTTTTTCATATTAAACAAAATTTATTTGAAAACGAAAGCTTGTAACAAAACGATTAAAGAATATAATCATTCGAAAAAAAGAAAAACCATTACCCTAACAAAGAACTGAGAGAAAAAAAAATCCTTTTATGCACCAAATGCGTGCACGCGAATTAATTACTCCTTGAAAAGTTAAACGCGTCCAGAAAGCTTATATCTATAGACACGAGACACGCGCATCGCCTTCTTCTCGATTAATCATCTCGCGTCGTTCTTTCTCTCGCGAATCGTCGTCCAGACTTCCGGTTTCGGAAGTCCACGCTGTTAGGTGTCAAAAGCCTTTCTCTCTTCAGCGAGCTTACTACGCACAAATGAATAACGCCGAGACAAACTCGCGAGGAAAAAATTGAGAAAGAGAGAGAGAGAGAGAGAGAGTTTAACGTTTGGTCATTAACGCGCCAACACTAAGGGTCTCTCTCGTATACTCGAGATCGCAGGATGTCTGGACGAGCGCGCGGCAATAGCTGTACGAGAAAGAGGGACTTTTTGCCCTCGACCCCAACATCGTCACCTCTCCTCGGATATTGGAATTTATATAGGAGACTGTCGATATATAGGACAGAGGGAGGTGGAGATGTATCGTTTATATCTCGTCGCTTTAATTAAATCTCTCTCTCTCTCTCTCTCTCCCTCTCTTTCTCTCTTTCTCGCGCGCGATTGTAATGGATTTATAATGTGCAGTTACACGAGGTCTGTAATTAAACGCCGAGGCAAGAGCTTGTCGTAGAAAATAAAAGATACGGTTGACGCTTGCGCTTTTCAAAAATATGCATCAAGTTTGGTACGATAATAGCTTTTAAATTGTGAATGTAAAAATTTAAAATATTCTATGGAAAATATTTATGTAGGTCAAAATTGTATCGAGATGACAGCACAATGGGAAAACGTGCTATTAAGTAACATTACAATAGAACCCAAACTAGGACATAACTGTTTTCAATTTTGTTTATCGAAATAGAAAAAAAAAAACGCTGTATCCGTACAACTCCGATGTTATAATCTCCTTTCGAATAAGGTTAAAAAAGCAACTTATCTAGACGAGTATGGCGCATCTTCGATATGTACATATATTTTCTATTCGCGTCCTTTTTATAACCAAGTTTATTATTTTAGCGTGGCCTTGATTCTAAAATAAAATATTTACCAAACTAAGGCGAGTATTTTTTTTTGACTTTCCACGCGAGATAATTCTGCGAAAGAATTATACTGATTTTGTGGATCGACGCGATGTTTGGACACATAAATTTAATTACATCCTGTACTATACAATAGTGAATTTACGTCCAGGAATATATTGTTGTAAACAACGTGAAATGATTTCACGATTCTATAGATTGAAATATGCACTTGATGCAGAATTTATTACATTTAACAGCCTTCGCACGTCATGCGAGAGACTTAAATTAAGGCAAAAAGTATATTAAATCAAAAATTAAATAAGTTATTTCCTTTCGTTATTCAAAAATAAATTATCCTATGTATGTAGATATTCATTTTATCTAATGAAAATTAACAGACTAAACATAAATATAATATAATAGCATAAACAAAGAGAGAGAGAGAGAGAGGGAAAGCAGTAAGGTTTCCATCTAATACAAGACATCGGTAAATTTTATCAGTTCGTAACTCAACAGCAAGACGAGACTTGGCAATGAAAAGCAAACTCAGCCGAAATTGTTTGTTCGCTTCGCTGAACGTATATACGTAGCTTTGCGGTAGCCATCGAGTAACGACTACGTTGTGCAACGAACAATTTGCCCGTGGAAAATCGTTTTATAAATACCACGAAAATTTTCTATCGTTTATTTGCGAGCGGATACGATATTTAAAAAGAGTAAGAGAAAAGGTAATTATTTTATTGTTTTAAAAATAATGTTAAAAAATTTCAAAAATTATTTTCTTGTATTTTATTTTCTATTTTATTCATTCAAATTATATTAATTTAACACAAAAAGCGTTTTAAGTAAATTAAACACGATTTGTTTGGTAATAATAAAATCTCGATATTCGTTTTAATTAATTTGCTTCAAATAAAACTTTTTTAAAACTAAAAAATTCGCTTTCACGAATAATTGCATTTAGAATTGCTCGGGGATACGCATGCATAAAATAAAAAAAAAAAAAATATTATATAGTATAGACAAAAGTCTAAATCCGCCAGAGAGCGAAGAAGAGAAAAAGAGGCTCAAAGTAGAACGAACACCGACGGTATCCTCCTCTCTTCTCTCTCTCTCTTTTTTTCTCCAGAGAAAAAGAACAAAAGAGCGTTTACTCGAAAATCCTAGCACGGTGTGTTCAGGATTCGATTGTACTACGCGTTTCTCTGGCGAAATGAGCGCGAGGGATGTACACGCGTCCGGCGTGTAACCGATAAAACAAACCATTTCGAGCAGCCGTCCGGTGTATAAAGCCGGAGACGCAGATTTCCTGTGCATGTGCGTAAATAAGAAAAAAAAAAAAAAAAAAAAAAAAAAAAAAAAAAAAAAAAAAAAAGAAAGAAAGAGAGACAGAAAAAGAAAAAAAAAGGCGCCGGAAATCGGGTTAAGGACAGACCGGAGATTTAAACTTTAACCGCGTCACTTTCCCTATCTCACATTTTATAATGCAATGGACGTTTTGTTGGAATTAACTCTGTGGAAATTGAAGATGACGAGAGAGATCGATCGGTGAAGATATACCTTCGCGCGAGGGTGTTTCTCTCTCTCTCTCTCTCTCTCTCTCTCTCTCTCGCTAAACTATTGGATAAAAAAGGCAGAGGTGACGAAACGGGAAAGTAATAGTTTTCTCGCGTTTGAAATGGTAC
The DNA here is from genome assembly GCA_949987625.1 of Chalcis sispes. Lineage (NCBI taxonomy): Eukaryota > Metazoa > Arthropoda > Insecta > Hymenoptera > Chalcididae > Chalcis > Chalcis sispes. Next base: position 68,044,158 of record OX465098.1, read on the forward strand.
TGGCAGCGATTGAATTCGGCCCTGGAAAATGGAAGTTTTTAGTTGAACCATTCGATATAACTAGGTCGAAGTAAAAGATTTATTTTTCTTTTTTTTGATAAAAGAGTTTTTGCCTCATAAGATACGGTAGTTATCAAAAAAGTTCGTTATTATTATTTGGAATCATGAAAATTCGCGAACAGAAATTTACTTTAATTAAATAAATTTACGTTTAATTGATCCCCTTTGTATTTTTAACTCCGTAAATGAAAAGTGTAAATAATTCACGTTCTCATCTACATTTACATTGAAAATTTTTTTTTGTAGAAGATTACTAATAAAATATACATACAACTTAACAGAATTTAAAAGAATAAATCAATAATTCTTTTCCAAATTTTTTACTTAAAAAAACGCTTAACTTTCAAACAAAATTAAATCCAATAATTTCTGAATCTGAAGAAGCGTAGAAACTCTTATATCTTCGCAATATTTCGGCGAATATCAAATAAAATTAGATATATAAGAGTCGAAACGAGCGTAGAGTGCGTGATACGTATATATATATATATACATATATATACGCGCGCATTCGTATAACGTATTGACAATCGTAAAATACAAGACCTCTCTCTCTCTCTCTCTCTCTCTCTCTCTCTCTCTCTCTTTCTCTCTTACGCGTGCAAATATTTACGCCGCTAAATCCCTCGCACGTGTATCTACATATATATATGTATGCGTGCGTACATATAGAAGGAATATAACACATGCGCGAGCGTATATTTGCATTGCGAGACGGTTCGTTGCGCATTCCGAAATCCAAGGCCTCGTATATGTATAGTATATGCGTACGCGAGCGAAAATTTACCGTGCGAGACTTATATGCGTATAACTTCTCCTGTTTGATACCGAGAGATAGATATATATATATATATTTGTATGTATATTCTACTTAATTTTGTAAAGTCGTAGGGTTTATAACATGAATTTGCCACTTGCTGCTGGCTCTCTCGTTTCAAAAAACGACGGAGAAAGTGAGAGCGCGCGCGACTTCCTCTTTGCCTCCCTTTCTTCCTTCTTTCCCAAGTGATTTCCATAATCTTACCTACGCTTTGATATTGCTCTGTATAAGGATGTTGACACTGAAGAAAAGTTTTATGTTTGTCTAAGAGCGGTAAGGTAGTCTTAAATGCGCAATTTTTGGATTAATACGCTTGGAGATATGAGATTTGCATTTAATAAAACTGATTTTTTTTTTATTTTATTCGATGACTTTAATGAGATGTACCCCTATTATATGCTGTTTTTAAATATTTAAAAAAGATTGATGTTACTTAAAAGTACGTTTCTTCTTTTCAAAAATTTATTTTTACAAATTCATAGACTATTTACCCTTTATTAATTTTTCTATAAAATCAAGTTTAAAAATTTATAAAACTTGAAATTAAGACATCACTCTTCACCTTTACATTCTATTTACAACATGAAAATAATATCCTATATTTTTTCTCTCTTTAATAATCAAATTTTCAATTTTAAATAAAATATTCATAATGAAAAATATATACATAAAATTTTATTAACTATAAAGTTTTCTTAAACATGATAAACACCGCTCGATAAAAAAATTAATTACGCAAAATAATCCTTTTACTTAAAAAAAGTAAAGAATAAACACACGGTATAAAGCCACGGGCAGCTACCGTGTGTATAAATTGTTAAAAAAAGTAAAAAAAAATCTTGAGCAACTTTCATTCTTCCTTCCTCGTTTTAATTTTTTAAGACCGAGAAAAAATCGCGCGTTGCGATAATAAAAGCCATCCAAAAATAGCGCGTAATTCCACCGCAACGCGCCATACAAGAGAGCGAGCAAGAGAGCGAGCGAAAGAGAGAGAGAGAGAGAGAGAGAGAGAGTAGGAGCAAAACAAGAGCGCAAAAGATATATCCCCGAAAGTTTTCAGGATGTGCTCGGTAGGGAAACCAGTCCCTCCGTTTCGAGAAAGTGCAAACCTCCGCAATGTTCGACCAACTCACCGCGAATAAAAGTCAAACGCACGCCTCCACGCGCGCACACACATGCATTTTCAAAAACGAAACGTATTTCTCGTTTTCTTTCTCTCTCTTTACCTTTCGTACATTTCTCGTGACACGCGTATATGTATATGAGCTTTTCTTGCGATCTTTTCTCGCATGCTTATCCTTCTTTGAAACGAGGGAAGTAACGTTTGCGCTTCGAAATTGACGTTGCGTATGTATATATACGTACGAAGCGTTTGAGTGGGATTGCCGACGTGATTCGACGTTTCGGAAGACTTGAAATCAGATTACATTGATATTTCAAGAAGCATTGTGTATTTCGGACTCTTTATCGTATTCTTTTTTTTATTTTTGTTTTTTTTTTTTTTTCGTTGCGTTGAATAATATCGACCAAGTATTATTCCGTTAAAATAAAAAATATTTCGTAGTTACAGTTTATACAATTTATTTTATGGCAAAGAATTTCAATACATTTTGTTAATGATATATCTTTTGTATATAATTGGAAGTTATCATTTTAAATCATATCTATTCTAAAAATTGTATGCTTGATGTATCATATATAAATTGTATAGCAATAATTTCAACTAATGAAGGATAAATTTGATTTTCTAGAAAAGGAAAAATCTGTTACATGTTGTAAAAATTTATCAAGACATAAGTAAGATTTAATTACTAAGACTTTAAATTATAGCTCGGTAACATCTAAAGACGCAATTTATTATGGATCCTTGTTATCTTTTTAACAACGTAATAGAATATCGTAGTGTAATGTTTAAAAAAAAAAAAAAAAAAAGAAAACTTGCGCATTAGGTAATCCGTACGTGTAATATCTGTAATTCTCATAATTTCGTAGTTTTAAAACTTAAATTAAAAAGCCATCAATAATTATTTCATATCAAAACTTTGCAAAAGAAAAAAGGATATAGAAAAAGAAAAGATCCAAACGAAAAATATCCAATATCCGATATAAACAAGCCGCGAGTCAAACTTCCAATTACTATCTTTCCAAACATTTTTCTAAAAGCAACACAAACACACTCGTAAACATATATGTATACATAATATAGATACGGCTATAAATTAATTATGCAAGTAGCTCGCAGCAACCACCGCAGCGGCTACGCACCTAATAACAGTAATTTTTCACGTTAACGTAATCAGCCTCTTTGCGCAAAACGAGCAGTACGTACATACGATGGACGTACTACACGCGCATGCGTACAAGAAAGACGAACGGGATAAAAAGATGAGAAAGAGCAAAAGAAAGTATATAAAGCCGGAGCGGGAGATTACTCGAGCGTAGATCGAGAAGCGATTCTCTCACTCCGCCTTATTAATTACAGGCGCTAGCTCGACTTAGAACTGCAGGAATAAAAATAAAAAAAAAGTGAGCGCGTCACTCTGCGGGTAAACTAAATGAAAACGATGTTCATTAAATTAGCTCCGCCATTTTGTTAAAAAAAAAAAAAGTTGTACTGCATTTTGCTCAACTTGTGCTATAATGAGCCATAAATAAAAATTATTAATTTTTATTTCTAAAGGCAAAAATCATCGTTTTCAAAAAAAAAGTTAGCCTCGCTATTTTATCTTTTTAAAAATAAAAAGTTGTGCTGCATTGTACTCAACTTGTGCTACAATGTGCTGTAAATAAAAAAAAATAATTTCAAAAATTTGCCCTGCCGACAGGCAGTCCGTCGCGCTATGAGTAACATAGCGTCTTTAGTTCACGCTCGATCACTAGATGGCGTGTCGTTTCCCGCTAGTAAAAATGAATACTTAAATCAATATAAGACCGAAGAAAATTTGTCTCAGAGACCAATCTCCCTCCCACCTCTCCGTTTGATACCTCTCTCCCACTTCTCTCTCACCTTTTTCCGACTTTTCTTCCAGTTTTCTCCCACTTATCCCTCATCTTTCTCCTACTTTTCTTTTACTTTTCTCCCACTTTTCTCCTGCTTCTCTCCCACCTTTTTTCCACTTTTCCCTCACCTTTCTCCTACTTCTCTTTCACCATTCTCCTACGGGTCCCATTTGTTTTTCATCTCTCATTCATCTTTCTACGATCTCTCTTCCATATTTTTGTCACTTCTCACCCAATTCTCTCCCGCGTATCTTCTTTCTCTCTTCAACCGCTCACCAACATCCCCTCCACCTGTTCTCCCACTTTTGTTACACTTCTCTCCCACCTTTCTATTTCACATCTCTCTCATTTCTCTCCCATCTCCGCCACCTCTCCTACATCTATCCCATTTCCCTCTCACCTCTTTGCCACCTCTCTTATAAATCTCTCTCATCTATCTGACTTATATCTCTCTTCCTCCATAGGATATTCCACTTCAATGGACTCTTTCATCACACAAGGTAACGTGGAGGCATCGTTCCAGGAAACCAAAAGAAGACGCTCAAATAAAATGGAGTTGTACGACTTTTATTACATTTAAATTCACCTATTACATTTTTTGAAAATCGATAAAAATTTATGTGAATCCTGAAAAAATGTTAGTGAATAATGTATAAATATATGTATAAATATATGTATCAAAAATTTTGAAAAGATTTCTGTAAATATGTATAAATATGTGTATAAATAAATTTTGAGAAGACTTCTAAGAATATGTATAAATGTGTTTAAATAAATTTTGAGAAGACTTCTAAGAATATGTATAAATATGTGTTTAAATAAATTTTTATAAATATTTATCTAATATAAAACGAAACGATACAAAAATATAGAAATACGAACACAACAATACAGACTACCTCTTATGATATCATGTTCTAATATTTTTTGTCAAAAACCGATCTAAAATGCGAATTATTGAATAAATTTGAATAAATATATATAGACATACTAACGTTAAGAGGCGTAATACCTCCTTTGACATCATATTTTCCTAATACATTCTTTCAAAATTCGATCTAAAATTTTCGAATAAATTTTATGTATATATATAGATATAGTAGCATAAACAGACGTGCCACCTCCCTTAACATCATATTCTCCTAATACTTTCTCTCAAAAACCGATCTAAAACACGAATTCTAGAATAATTTTCAATGAATATATATAGATATACTAGCATAAACAGACGTGCCACCTCCCTTAACATCATATTCTCCTAATACTTTCTCTGAAAACCGATCTAAAATACGAATTCTAGAATAATTTTCAATGAATATATATAGATATACTAGCATGAACATACGTGCCACCTCCCTTAACGTCATATTCTCCTAATACTTTCTCTCAAAACCGATCTAAAATACGAATTCTAGAATAATTTTCAATGAATATATATAGATATACTAGCATAAACAGACGTGCCACCTCCCTTAACATCATATTCTCCTAATACTTTCTCTGAAAACCGATCTAAAATACGAATTCTAGAATAATTTTCAATGAATATATATAGATATACTAGCATGAACATACGTGCCACCTCCCTTAACGTCATATTCTCCTAATACTTTCTCTCAAAACCGATCTAAAATACGAATTCTAGAATAATTTTCAATGAATATATATAGATATACTAGCATGAACAGACGTGCTACCTCCCTTAACGTCATATTCTCCTAATACTTTCTTCTAAAATCCCATCTAAAATACATATTTTTGATCAATTAAATCAATTAATAATGGAAGAATAAAATGCAACATGTTTTTTATTTGTATTTTATTTTGTTATAATTCATTAAAAATTACAATAAAAGAAATAGAATAACATTATTATTTTAATTAACAAAATATATTGACGTTACATATATTATATATAATATTTTTGATTAACTTCACAGGTATAATTAAAAACGTGGTTCGACTGCTTATAAGCTCTTCTTAAGATTTCTCACTTTGTTCAAGAAGATAACTTAAAGATAAAAAATCCTATCATATTTTTCGATTGGACAGCTGAAAAAAAATTAAACAATCAATTAAAATAACATTCTTAATATGGATATGAAAAATGTAAATGATAATAAATATTTTTATACCTTTTGCAATGATTTTCCTTTATGGAGTACCAAGTTATTCTCTCTTCAATATTTCTTCTTTTTACGCAGACTCTCAATTGAATCGATGAGTGGTTTTTGTAGAGGCAAGGCTTAAATATTTTTAAGATAGGTCTCCATGGGCCTAAGCTCTGGTTAAGCTTTAACTTATTATTCTTTAAATATTTGAGAACCTGGAAGACAAAAAATACATTAAGTATATGAAATTATGGAAATATGATTAAAATTAAAATAATTAATATATAGTACTAATTTATGATTAAGAAACTAAGAAGATTGTGTAATATATTAAATTGAATCTATTTTATAACAAATAAAATAAAAAACAAAGCTAAAAAATGTATAAAAAAGTACATATATTATTTTTTCGAAAATTAATTTAAAGTTTAAAATAACTATTATATTATTTTAATAATATTATTATTCTCAATATTATTTATTAATAATTACTTTATTTACTAATAAACAATTAGCTTTTTATTTAATAACAGAAATAAGTATTTATTTATTAAAATTTATTGTAAATAAAATCTAAACTGTTTGTAAATAACTGTTTTATTTTTTATAGATCTTACTTCTATTTTTACTTCTAATTTTATTTTTCTAATTCTACTATAATAAATACTTTTAAATTATGATAAATAAATAGTTATTTTACTGTATTACTTAATTAAAAATGAATTACTTATTAGTAAATAATTATAAAAAAAAATAATATGTTAATAAATACCTGTTTCTATAATAGCAGGGTTAGTAAACATAATACTATAGTACTATATATCAAAATCATGGTTAAAATCATATGTTAAGGACTTCTAGGTCTTCGCCACGTATACTAAAAAAATAGTTAACCACTTGAGTAATCGGCCATATGTTTGAATATGTGTATTGTAATAACACTTTACAATTAGTGTGGTATTCCAATAAAGAAAAAAATTAATAAATATTATTCAAAAACTATGATAATGGTTTAAGAAATTCGAAGACTTTATTTCACCATCCTGTTGAACCTGAAAATGTATATGTACAATTAAAAAAATAAAATATTAAAAAATAAACAAATAAAATAGGTAAAATGACTAAAATACTAATTGAAATTGATAAAATCGATGCCATAAAAACTCCAATAAAACTTGTTTCCTGCTCGATTCTGCCTTGTACCTTATCTTCCTTCTTCCAGCATATCTTCCTGGCTCTATCGAATAGATCCTGGTCCAACAGCTGTAAAATAAAATAAATAATTAGTAAAAATTGATTAAAATAAACAACTGGATTTACACTTACCCATATCTCCTTCATCGACTGCCTCGACGTTACTCCTGATACTAAATCCTCCTCCCTTGTAGTTGTCCTTTGTTGTCTCTATAAGAAGGAAACAATCGAATATATCAGTGATAAAAAAGAAATTAATTGAAAAAAGATTTCGAAGATCAATAAGGTGAACATTTACCTGTTAATAACAAGTGAAGCTCTTCGGTGCAGCTTCCGTCATCGTACACATCTTCTCAAATTTGTCAGCTTCGTGGACGATCTGCAAAGAAACTCATGTAACATACAGAATTGCCTGTAGTACTCAGGTGTAGAACTCTTAGACGAATAAAAAAGAATATTCACTGGTATGCTGCATTGAGAAGTTTACATAACTCAAAGCCGGCCACGTAGTCATTGAAAATCTCGAAGCTGCAGGAGGAGCAGGTTGCAGCGGTCTCAAGAGGTCTCGTATTTACATCGTCGTCTCAGGATGTCTCTTAGTCGTCGAAACACTCACAGCGCATAACCAATACACTCGCGGCCGATGTAAACGCGGCCGAGGTATCGACTGGCGCGTCGTCGATCGCCGCATCGATTCGACTATCGATTACAAATCAAGCACAGATGGCGTATCGAACGGAGGATACGGTCGAAACCCTGGAAGCGCAGGAACGACAAAGAAGAAGAAACAATTTGATTGCGCGGAACAAAGTGACTTGTTCACTTCGTTCTGGACAGCACTCACACTCAGTTAAGCAAAACCTTTACAATTCGATGTAGGCAGTGAACACTTGTTGTAGCCACTTTCTTTTTGAAAGGAAGAATTGTAAGACTCGCATTCATCGTGCCTTTTCCTCTGATTGGTTTATTCTCACCGGTAAGAGAACATAATTTCTCCAGTTCTTCGCTATGCTTCGTCTACGTTGTCTTCGGTACTGCTTTTCGACGTCTTCCATGTCGACGATGCTCAATGGGAAATCAGATGGCCTAGATGCTCGGGAAGTCAACAGTTCCTGGTCGCCGTAGTCGGCTGCCTGGTTTCTCCCCGTGGGCCTTCCCGATATTACGACGTCTTCAGGCCCTCACCGTGTTGAGGGATTAATCTCGAGGGTGTTTCAGACGCCGCTTCTATTACTGTCGTCCTCGCCGCCGTTCGCATTTTTCTCTTCCGGGACGTAGCTTGACTAACTCACTTCGCAGACTCCTTTTTCTTCGTTAGGCGGGGCCGCTATTCTTGCGGCTGATCGGTGTCTGCAACTGCTGCCGACGATTTTGTTCTTCTCGGAGCCAATGCGATGATCCGCGTTTAAAAAAATAAAAATAAAAATTTTTATATTATTTCAATTAGATGTTTTACCTTAGATTTGGTTTAACCGGAGATTAAGTACCGAAAAATTTTGTAACATATTAAACCAGATCCAAGGTTAATGTGAAAAAACTAAAAATAAAAACATTAATTTGAAATGAGAAAACTAAAATAAAAATATTAATTATTTTTATTACAAAAAGAGAAATATATGAAACTCGATGGTTATTTTTCCGATCGAGTCAAACAAAAAAACAAGAATTAATTAGATGTTAAATGTAAGTTAAATTAAATTTAAATTAAATTATTTTTTTATAAAATTAATATTAATAAAATGTAAAATCAATAATAACTATTTAAATATAAATGATCAATAATCAATAATAATAGAAAAAATTATGTAATAAAGTAATAATAAGGCCTTTTGTTTTTTTGGACTTTCTCCCCCACTATCTCTCTATTTCGCGGGAATTTTCTGCAACTTATGCTAGCTCTCAAGTTCCTATAGCCTGCTTTACGTAGCCTGGCGAGCCACGAGACTATGCTACTTCAAAATATCGAGTTTTCCAGACATTAGGCTCACGTCTTGGGTAACATCTTTCGTTACCACGCACGTGCGGCTTCTAGGTTATGAGCGAACCCATGCACTAAAGAGCGAGCTTAAGCCTGAAAGCCAATATCGAAAAATTTTTTAAATTCGTTTTAATTATCTTCGGACTTATCTTTGTCTTCCTTCGCTAATTTAACAAATTTTTTTTTTAACAATATTTCGACGCAAAGCTTTTATATATCAATGTTTAACACTCGTGAATAAATCGCAAGCAATTTTATAATATATTTCAAAATAATTTACAATTCTATTATAATCGTACTATTATATTCGTGCTTTGTTTTGTTTTTCGAAAACGATGATTTTTTGCCTTTAAAAATGAAAATTAATTTTTTTTACGGCACTAGTTGAGCACAACGCAGCACAACTTTTTTTTTTAAAGTCAAAATGGCGGAGCTAACTTTGATGGACATGAGGAAACGAGTTTTATTGTAAGAGTAATCGATAGGATATACAAAAGTTCTTAGTCGATATTGGCTTGTGCATAGCAAAAAAAATGTCGATGCCTTTTTTATCAATTTTTTGTTTGAAAAGAGTTTTTTTTTTATTTTCTATCGGTGTGACGATTATGTATTGACATATTGACTGGAGGTGTAGATTTTATTCTAAAAGAATTTTTTTACTACTAAAATTGTTTCAAATAATGTTCACGAATAGATTAATAAAAATAAAAGTTAGATTAATAAAAATAAAAGACAGCAAAAAGCGAAAATAAGTACAAAACGAGCTCGTCTTTGCTACAAAATCGCGGTTATAGCGGACTAGACTGCGGCGCATAAACGATGATCGTAAAACAAGATACATCCTCACGGGTCTCCGTCTCTTTTACTTTTCACAATAAAGGAACTATCCGAAGAAACGGAAGAATATTAAAGCCTAAAAAAAAGTAAAGAAAAGAGAGGGAGTTCGTAAAGGTTAGCTTTCTTATTCAAATTGCGAAGGAAACGATGAATTATGAAGAGCCCCGTCGACGACGAATAGTCGAGCGACTCGTCGTAGATGACAATTTGCGCGTGGATCGTGTAATCAGCTCTTTGAAGATTTTTAATATGCACATGCACATCCCACTCTTTCCTTTTCTTTAGCCCTTATTTTCTCCCTCCCTCTCTCTCTCTCTCTTTCTTTCTCTCTCTCTCTCTCTCTCTTTGTAAAATTAGACGGATCTTCAATTCTAATTCGGATGCTCGGACGAGCTCATACCTCTAGTAATTCCTTAGTAGTAGCATTCGGTCATTTGAATTTCAAATACCGCGTGATGTATACGCGCGCGCATATCTGCACCTTTTTCTCGTTCTTTCTATCTTTCTCTTTCTTCTTCTCCCCCTTTCTTTTTATTCGATGAATAATGTTAATTTCTTTTTCCACTCGAAATTTTCATAAGGATTAATTGTCCATCTTTCGTTCGTGCGAGAGCGAAGGAAAAATTTTGTTATTCTTTTATCACGTTATTAAAAATTATTATTTAAGCTCGGTAATTGGTATGAACTAAAAAACTATTTGAATAACATCTAGCAGTCAATATGTTATAAAATCATCGTTAAATTACCTAATTGCTAATTCGAGGTACTTTAAAATTACGTTTAAGCAAAACCACCTAATAAAAACATCATAACGCAAGTAGATACTCTTTTTCTCACTTCTTTTATTTCTCTCCCTTTCTCTTTCAAGTGTAAAAGCTACATAGGTAACCTATGCTGCATCATTTGCGCAAACTCACTCTCATCGTACACGTCGACCTCTCAGAGGGACAAAAAAGCCGAGCCGAGCGTTTTATATTTATCTTCATCTATCCATTTTTCTCTGTCTCTCTCTATCTTTTTCTTTTCTCCGGACCATTAAGTCGTTAGGTCATTACCGCGGAGAGACGCGTCGAGGCAATGAAAATCCTGATCTTCTAAACTCCATATAATCTTTTGTTTTTTCTCTTTTCTCAACGACCTCGCTCACGAAACGGAGGAGAATAGTAAAACGCGGCTTTCGTCGGTCTCTCTCTCTCTCTCTCTCTCTGCCTGATTAAGCACTTATTCGAGCGAGCTGCTCTTTTCTTTTAGCGGCTCGCTTTTGTCAGCCGCGGGAGATTTATAAAAAATGAAGCCTAAGGACGAACCGTGAGATTGATATGTTGAAGTACGCGAAAGAAATTGTCATTCGATTATGAAACCTATAGGATGCTGTTTCGTTTTAGTGATCTAGTAATTGTCTGTTTTTTATTTTTTTTTAACGTTTATGTCTATTTTTTACGATGAGAAAAAAATACAAAGAAGACTTTTTAAAGGTAAAATGGAAAGCTGTAAAAAATATGACACGCGCGTGCGGGAGATTTTTACGGTTTGAAATTATGAGGCAAGTAGAGTTTTTTCACTGTATTTTTATTGAGCTTCGACTAGTTGTGAAAAACGCTATATTTCTTTTAAGTATGGATAATATAATGTCTTTATAAAATAATATCTCAACATTTATTGTATGATACACGTTTAGATATGTTAAAATCTCTTCGAACAATTTAATTAAATATAAAAAAAATTTATAATGCAATCTCACCTCATAACTAAAAAAACATTTACAGTATCATTGGTTATTCGATAATTAACCAATCAAATTAATTGAAACCAGAGTAGCTGTACTTATCGACGTAATAGGCGACGATTTCCTAAATGAAATCCAAAGGCGGGAGAAAATGCGGAAAAATAAAAAAGAACCCGTTCATTTTTCCTTTTTTGCAAAAGTCGTAACAAGTACGGAGAGAAAAAAACCGTGTGTATATATATATATAAACGGATCGTTGTCAATTACGCAACTCACTTAATGAAGCGACGCGACGCGACACGCGTACACACACACACGCGCGCGTATATCGGCTAACCGGTCTCTAAGCGCTTCTTCTTCGTCTTCTTTGCGTGCGACGATGTGTGGACGTAGTGCGAAATAAAAGGAAACTTGTGCCCTATAAAATTAACCAGCCGAGCGAAGCGTTAATTGAAAAAGAACTAAACGCGCACGCGCCATTCTCGAAAGATATTCTAGACCGAGCGCGAAATGAGATATGTCCGATAATCGAAGTTTACTAAACGTTGTTAATTTTGAGTTGCAAATTCGGAGTTACGGAAAAAGAAAGATAGTTTGTTGAAGAGAATAGTTTATATTTCATAGCATTCGTTTTAATTGTCGAAATGTTTAATATAAGCTTATTTGATTATTTTGATTAAAATTATTTTAATTACTATAATGGATTAACGTTACAAGACGCGACTAATCAACATTCTAAGTAAATATCTAAATGTAATTGGTTATCAAGAAATTTAGTAAGTGCAATCAGTTAATAATATAATACAGCTACGAATCTACTAACGTGTGAATTTTCGCGGGAGGTTTATAATTTAAAAAAAAAAAAAAAAAAAAAAAAAAAAACAGAAAACTTTCGCGTTAACGATAGGATGAATGAAAACAAAAAGTAAGTACGAGAAAAAGGCAGGTTAACGAACAATATACATATTTCTTGCAGAGTGAGCGCGTGCTCGCGCAACTGTGCAAAAATTATGCGAGTTCGTGACTATGCAGGAGTAAAAATAGTGTAAAAGAGAGAGAGGGAAAAGTCGCCGAGCTTCCAGGCAATAGATTTAAAAAGTCCTTTAATGGATTTTAAAAAGTCCTTAAAACTTTTACTCACCTTCATTTTTCTCTCTATATCTTTCTCTCTCTCTTTCTCTCTCTCTCTTTCTTTCTCTTGCTTACCTAGTACATCACTTTTGCGGGGAATTTAATTAACTCGAAGAAAACGCTTTCGTCGTTCTAGTTAATTTCCGAGAGAACCGCGCGTGAACATTTCGCTCTCTTGCGCGCTCTTTCGTCCATATTTTTCTTAATTTTTTCGAATCGGGTATCTTGCTTAATTGTTAACGTTGCGTTTGCAAATTTAAGTACTCAAAACTAATGTTTATAGTACATCTAAGTCGATTAAAATACTGACTATTGAATTATTTGTAAATAAATATTAGGTTATCGATAGGCAATAATACAAAATTTACTATTTACGTAATTTAAATTTATTTACAAAATAGTTTCCTTATTTTATTATGACACTGTTTGCGTAAACACGTCACTAACATTGCAAAAATAAAAGTTTAAAAATGAATATATCCAAAAATGACACAATCATCGCGCAACATAGTTTTTTCGCGAGATCGAAAGTAAAACACACGCTATATGTAAACATCTCTTGACTTTATAAATTCTCGCAACCGCGAAAAATGCAACAAACGGCAGCTCAACTAGCAGTGATAAATCTACGCGAGACCGCGAGCAGACTGAGAATGCAGGCGTTAATAGAAAGAATGAAAAAAATAAATAAATAAATAAATAATAATAATAATAATAAATAAATAAAATTGGGACACAGCCTCACGTCGGCATCGACAACGCGATAACTTCGTCGCGGTATACTAACCTCCTTGCCTGTCGCGTTTTTGCCGTTTTACAACTGCCGCTGTCGCTACCTCTCCTGGGACTCGCGCACTCCGCAAAAATAGTGAGACATGAAACGTGCCGACGATGCGCGAAAATGGACGCGCCGTTTCCTTCCTTCTTTTCTCTCTCTCTCTCTCTCTCTCTCTCTCTCTCTTTTTATTTAACTCTTTTAACTCTTTCACTTCGTTTATATCGCGTGCGCAAGAGGCAGAGAGAAAGAGAGACAGAGGAAAAAAGAAAAAATGGAGAGGGGAGGTTTGATTACAGGCAGGTATTCAGGTGACTGTCTCAGTTCAACGGGCGAGAGATGTGCATGCGGGAGAAGTCGGAGACATTGCGGTAAGCCCGAAGTAAATGTCGAGTCGCGTGCGAAGAATTTCCGCACGGATTTGTCTCTTGGGGGCGGGCTCGCTTGGATTTTTAAAACGAAAATGTAGACTGAAGAGCTGTTGGAATAATAATGTTAAATATAACACTTGAAAAATGAGATTTAGCTTGGATAAATTTCTTTTATAGTTTTATATATAATACTTTTTGTTTTTTCTTATTTTTTTCATTTTTCATTTTTTACTTCAAGCTTGTATAAACTTTTATAATAGGATCTAGTAAGAACGATTGCTCATGTGGCCCGTGGGTATATGATTTCTTACATAAAATAACTGTATAATTAATTTTATTAAGGAGGAAAATATAACGTATGATTATTGGATATAAAATTTGCATAATCAATCTTATTACAAGTTACACCGAGTAGCAAAATGATCGAATAGCGGTTTAATATATAATAATAAATTATACAATTATATTCGAGAAAATTAAACTACCCACGCAAACACATACATAAAAATGTGTATGCCCACCTAAATATGCTCGCGCACACCTACGTATAAATATACTCAAAGTACTATAAAGAATTTTATAGTTTTCTACATGAAAATTACGATATAATTGAACATCAATAAAATAACATTTTTCATTCGTATTAAAAATACCTCTACCACTCGCTCCGATTAAAATTTTCAACGCCCTTTCAAGAAAAATTATGAAAAATTTCCACGTAATATCCTGCATTTTAAAAACGAAAGAAAAAACCACAATTTCCGATAGCTAGCACACAATTAAACTTTAGCATAACCGCGAAATCTCCGCGAAAAAGGAGGACACACGTGATTCAGAATCAGAGCGTCTCCGGGAAGTGCGGCGGCGACCTCGGCATATCGGGCATAAATTTACCCCAGAGCTCGCGGAAGGCCTTTAGCAAAGTTGACAGAGACGAAGAGCCGCAAGGGTAGCGCGAGGGGGTAGGAGAAGAAGAGAGGATGTCGTAGTCGCGACACCTCCTGCGGGCATGACATGGCAATTTGTAGAGAGAGAGAGAGAGAGAGAGAGAGAGAGAGACTGCATCAGTCGAGAGGCCATAATTCGCCAGGAGGAATATAGAGGATTCCAAAGAGATAAGAGAGAAAGAGGATGAAAGGGAGTAGTGATGAATTGGGACAAGATGTACGTTGATATCGAGAGGAACGATCGGCGAATTCTCTCCTCAAAGAAGTTTTCGCCGACTCGTTTGTTTTACTTTTCCTTGTGTTTAAAAACCTTTATATATATATATATATATATTTTTTTTTTTCTTCTTTTTATTTGTTGAGGTCTCCACCTTTGCGTTACTTCGTTGTCGTTGCGTAAAAGCGAAATCCTGTGTGCAATTGTTGCTTGTGTGAATGCGTGTGCACGCGAGAATCGTACATTTTCGGCAGCTGTCGCATGAAAACAAATGTTTGACGTCGGTACGTTTGGAACGATGCCGATGCGAGGGTGAGCAAAGGACAGAGAGAAAGAGAGAGAGAGAGAGAGAGAGAGAGACAGAATGATCACGGGAGAAAAATTTTGTCGGCAAGTGACCCATAAATAGCGATCAAGTATGGTGATACATGATGACGCGAATAAGAATTATCATTTGGTGACTGTATATATCGGATGTAAAATTTTTATTTCTTTTCCTCGAAGTGAATAAACAATGCTCGTATAAGGCATTGGTGTAATACCAACAAAAGCTTTTAAGAGAAAGTCATAAAAGATTCAAATCTCGAATGTCCTCTTGCCGTGCGTGAAAAAAAATTGTTTTCGCGTACGTTGATTATCTTGCACGTGTGTGAAAAAAACTACGGACATAAATTGTTATTAATACTTTGTTGAATTTATTCGATAGTTTTAATTTACTATGCATCGAGTATTTACTGAATTTGGAATTCAAAATTTTTAATTTTGCATTAATACAAGTAATAGTTATTTTATTTTATTTTTTCTTTCAATCTTAAAATAGTGCAATCTTGAGTAAAAATTATTAATGTAAATAAAACTATACTAACATTAAATCAAACTCTATTTTTAAAAACCTCATTTTCACTTTTTTCGAAACTGTTTTCGAATCACACACAATCCACAAAATCCAAAATTTACAATTTGCTTATTCGACATATCTTCCTTACCAAAAAGACACAGCACTCGATAGCGACTACGACGTGGGAAACCGCAACGGGAGGTCGGTCGAATGATAATGTGTGCGCTGCGCGGTGATCGTTATGACACCGGGGCGTAAGTTGCACAGGCACGTGTCGCTCGAACGATTTCCCGGCTAGTCCTTTCTAATCGCTAGCTCACGGCTGACTTCAATGAACGAGAGAGAGAGAGAGAGAGAGAGAGAGAGAGAGAGAGAGTATCGCGTGTCGCAAAGTTTTGTTAAAAATGAAAAAAGAACTCAGAGAGACGTACGAATGGTTTGAATTATGTGGGAAATTTGGGGTGTGTATGTTTGGAAAATTTCACAATTTAGATAAGGATTCGTGATTTTGGATCGACTTTCGTTCCAAATTTTATGCTTATGTTCAATATATTTTATACTTCTGTAAAGAATGGGAAAATGAACAAATGTTAAATCTCAACACAATTCTATAAAATACATGTGTGTTTGTATATACATCTTCTTTAATAGCTTTGTTTTATTATTTGTTTTAATTTAAAATTTCTGCAAATAGTATCAAAATAAATATAACGTACAATTTTCATTTTTTAAAATGAAAAAATTTTTAAGTGACTTTTACAACTACAAAATTGAGCTCCTTCAATTTAATTCAAAATGAGATTTTAATCAGTAAATTATCAATTTAATTTGATTAAAAAAGATAAAAATAAAATTGCGATGAATTTTAAATTGCAAAGAAGAATCCCTTTGTGCATACACATACACACATCTATATATATATATATAAGTTAATTCGAAATTAGTATTGCACATTAAGTTAATACAGCCAAGGTATATATGAAAAACTATTAGTATAAATCAAATTAGACTATTTTATAAAGGATACGTAAATAACCCGTAAAATTGGCGCATCCACTTAAACAGAAAGGAAGGCTTGTCTTCTTCAATTTCCAGAAATTTCAGTCTTCATACACCGTATGGGATCGTCGCGGCAAACGAGCGTTAAAGTTTTTATTATAAGTTAAAAGTACGGCATTCTATGCGCTCCTGGAGATTAAAAATTACCTATTTGTATAGATTTAAACGAAATTGTGCAATGATAGGGAGAGATAGAGAGAGAAAGAGAGAAGGAGGAGAGTGCACCCTCAATTAACCTCCTTCTTAATCCCGTTAACTCAAATTTCAGCCCTTTAAATAATTACTTTATTACCGACATAGAAAACATAAGCACAAAGCGGGTAAGTATAAGCAAGTTAGATTATTTTAGAAATTGGCGTCGCGCGCGCGTTCTCTATAAGAATATTTAAAGACGCGGATATTTTTGTGTCCCCTCTCTTTTTGCGATAATCAAGTTAAAATTAGGTTAATTGAAAGTACTTCTTTAAGCTATACGTATATATAGATATAAACGTACGAAAGATTACGTTGAAAACTTTTCAGATAGATTATTCCGGTAGCTCCGGGACTTCGTCGTCTTTCTCCTCCTTTCTCCTCTTGCCCTTTTACTCGTAAGAACTTTAATAATCATTATCTCTTTATCGCTTTCTTAGAATATCTTCCCAAGATTCACTATTTAGATGATGAAAAATGAGAATTTATATTTTATTTCGTAAGATAAGCGAAATTTTACGTTTGATATATTATTTATTCAATAGAAATTTATGCCTTGAGGTCTTTTTACATTTTACATCGTGAGTTTTCGTGCGCTTTAAAAGTTTCGCGTAAATTAAAAAAAATTCTTACAAGAAAGTCATATTGAATTTAACAAAATTTCTTGAAAAATTTAATTTAAACGTTTATCATTGGAAACAATTATCAAATTAATTTGAGAATATAAAATAAAATTATTAAAATAAAAAAAAGAACAATTAGTATGAAAAAAAGTTTAAATTGTCTTTTAAAAACCTTTAAACACTTATGAACTGTTAATTATAAACATTTTTATTCGAATAAGAGCGCGGAAATTATCATAGTGCACAATAACATTGAATTAGACGAGCCAACAATAACCATGAAAATGTAAAAACCCGAGAAGAAAAAGATACAATGACTTTGCACGTACATATACACACATACACACACACACACACACACACGCACAAAGCATCCCTGGTCTTCTCTTCGGTAACCGTAAGACTCGCCGCTAACAACGGCTAAAAAAAAAGAAGTAATAGAAGGCGCACAAGTCTCTCGTAAAAGTCTCGTAATCCGCAATAAAACGCAGACTATGCAAAAAAGTACACACACACACACACGAGCGCGCGCGTACATATCAACGCCGCAGCCGATCTCACAAAGAAAGAACCATGGCAGACTTCGCGCGACTGGGAGGGAGTTACGACTGCTGGAAAAACTTATACTTGGGTTAAATTTATGTGAGCAAACGGTGAATAATTTAGAAAAAAAAAATACACACACACACACACGTATACAAATAGCCGGGCCACCCGCAACATATATATATATATACGTATATAAATACCGTGAAAGAAAGAGTACATATAAGACGATCAATTAGCAGAGGCTCTTACCATCGTTACGCACGCGAGGTAAAAGAAAGACTCGACTCTTGGTCAAAGAGAGAGAGAGACATAAGCGAGATGGTAAATGATCCCGTGTACGGAGTTGCGCATTTACAGAGGAGATTCCCAACGTTCGTCTCGTACGCGTTCGCTCGCTCGGGTCACCGGAGGTCTCGGTTACTGGGATCGACCGTTAAGCTTGATGCAATGTCGGCTTGCTCGCGACGTTTACCGGTAACCGGAAATGCGACAAATCGCGAGTTTAAGGTTTTGAATTTAACCGACGACGATGATCTTCTTGACTTTCTATTCCTCTCAACGTTCAATGTTGACTTTTTCTTTTCATTTTTTTTTTTTTTTTTTTTTCTAATGTATAGGTGGATCGTGCGTGGGTGTGAGAGTTTGTGTATTTTTGGAAAGTAAATAATCGATAGGTGATGGGATTTAAGGTGGGAGAGGTTATTATAGGATGGAAAGAATGGAAATTGATTTTCGAACAAGGACATGATTTTCGAAAGTTTATTAAATTTATTAAGTTGAATATAAAAATATATATTTACTGTTATTTTGTATACACGATAGTTTATTTATGCATCGGGGGGAAATTTCAAATTTTAATGTTTAATTTCTACGGAAGCAATTTATAAGCTTTAATTAAAAGTTACAGTACTATATTTATATCTGTTTACCTGTACGGAACTATTTATTCTACAAAAATGCTATTAAATCGAATTAACGTAAAATTGATCGTTTAAATATAATACTCGAATTGAACTCGTTCACAGAAAAAGATACGTTACTAGAAACTATGAACCATTGTATGACATTTTAATCGTCTCTCGAAAGAAAAAATTACGCCACGTATTTTGACGATCTCTGAAAATCAGGTTAACGAAGGGAAATACTAACAACTAATCTAAATACGACTTTACATTTAATAAAACAAAAAAGCACGATAAGAAAAAGAAGAAAGAGGAAAAAAAAACAAACATGAATATAAGGCAGAGAGAATGCCTATAACGGCGCGGCTGGAAAAATAATGAACAAGAATTTAACTGCGGTTATACATTGTTAAACGTCGAGTCGCGCCATTCTCATATATCTATCTATATGACTTTCCCGCGCCTTCCGTTCTCTCTCTCTCTCTCTCTCTCTCTCTCTTTCTCTCTCTAGCGTACGAGACGCGGACGAGAACACAGTCGTCGGTTCTTTTTTTTTTCTTTCATCATAGTCCTAGTCTTTCTCGACTTTTTTTTATTTATTTACGAGAAGAAACAGAACAGTTTTCGAATTCATTGGATACTGCGTGATTTTTGATGGTACGTGTAAAACCGTTACGATGTGTGTGTATAATTCAACGCGTATTTGCGAGTTGCATTTATCGGGTATCTCGTTTTATTAAAAAAGTTTTTATAAATATCGAAACTGTAATATGTCTTTACTAAATGCAATTATAAGGACAAATTTGAAAAATTTTTATAGTATGCATGATTTTATACATGCGTCATTTATAAAAAAAATTTTTTTCCGTATAAATGCAAAGCGTCCAAAATATCAAAAAATGAAATCCATTACGCATAGATGTATACGTATCATAAATATTTAACATATATAAACTTTTCTCATTTTATAGATCCACAGGTAACGAGAAAACTCTTTATCCTTCTACGAGCAGCGTCAAAAAGGCGCAAAAAATAAAACAAACTTCGAAACCGCAATGATTCCACATATTTACAAACTCACTAAATTATGTATACAAAATTAGGTACAATATATATATATATATCCGAAATGCATCTGCAGCCACGGCGTTTTTAACTGTAAACCAGAACTGTCTCCCTCTCCCTCTCTCTTTCTCTTTTGGTTAATCGAGAAACTCTTTTATACACAAGAAACGTCCACTCCTCGCTTCCTCGACACACCGTTACGAGCTTATTATTTATTTATGAGATAAGAAGGACGAGCGCTCGAAAGAGACTCGCGCGCGAATCACATAATGCGCGCGATATGAATTTTCCGCATTCGCAGAATGCCGTTTGCGCACATGAGTGTACATACATATCCATAGACAATCGCGAGAGAAAGACAGAGAGACAGAGAGACAGACAGAGAGAGAGAGAGAGAGAGAGAGAGAGAGAGAGGACGCGACATTCGAAGCCGGATGTCGCGCATTCGCTCGCTTATCGCTTACCCTTCCTTTCGACCCACCTCCGCCACGCTCTCTCTCTCTCTCTCTCTCTCTCTTATCGGGGATCGTATAAATCGTACGGTATAGCGCGTAATACGGACGCCGGCGGTTGCCGAGCTAACGCGTCAGAAATGATCCCACGGGATCGGACTTGTAGATAGCGCGACAGAGAGAGAGAGAGAGAGAAAGAAAAGACATTGCTTGAGTAGTTTGATTTTTAAATAAATATAAACACGTGTATCGTAATTTTATATGTGACTTCTGTTATTATTTTCTTATTTTTTTAACGCTTTGCGTATATGTGCAGCGCACAATATTATAATTGAATGCGTTAAATTTCTAGGATGTATTTCTTTGTTTCAAATATTTATCATTACAGGTATTGATTCTTTAACAGAAGTAATTTTATTCTTAATTGAGATAAAATATAATAAATTCTTAGCCAAATGGTTTATAAAAAGTAATAAACTCACTTCGAAAATTAAACATTTAAAATTTATTGAACAATAGAATGAACATTTTTTATTATATACCCTATGAATTAAAGGAATCATATGTATAGTATATACTATAATTATTTGATGTGTTTTATATTCAATATAAGTTTGTCAAAAAAGTAAATCAAAACCAAATCGTAATAAATAATAATATTCAAAAAAATTTAAACATTTAATATTCAAAAACGATATTTGAACATTTTAAATGTATATGTTTAAGTTTTAATTTTAAATTTTAGAGTCACAAAATGTTCGTCAGTAAAAAGATTTTAACTGACCCGCGCAACATCGTCAAACGTATTTCCTCTACTCGTATAAGCAGTCGATAACTAACGATCCGCGATAACTACTGCGAGAGAGTATAGATATAACGGGTAAACCTCGCAGCGATGCGAAACCCAACGCACTCATAACGATGCGAGTCGAGAGGAAGCGAATAAGAAGATAGAGATAGAGGAAGAGAGAGAGAGAGAGAGAGAGAGAGAGAGAGAGAGAAAGGAGGGATAAACGAACAATCCGACGAATTCGAAACGTCCGGGCGCGTGTACAACGATGTATACGTATACGGGAGTATATATATCTCATGAGCGAGTATATCTCGAGAGTGCGCGCGCGCGTGTGTAATTCTCTCTCCGATCGCGAACGTCGTTGGGACAGTATCGGCAATTACACCGAGCGCGCGGAATGCCCCGCGCTATCAGTCCCCTCTTCTCTCCTACCCTTCTTCCAATGCGCATACGTGTACGCGTACATAGATACACGTATGTACGCGCGCTTATACAAACGAGATACAAATAGGAGCGCGAGATGTACTCCGTCGCGCTCGGTGTTTATACGTATACCGTTTGTGTTGCCCGCGCGCATGTAGCCGAGGCTTCCCAGGTTACGCGCGTGCGCGCCTCGGCAATTAGCGGAAAAAGTCGACTCTTCGTGTGTGTGTGTGTGTGTATGTGTGTGTAAGAGTAAATGTTACTGTTACTTATGCGTTTAGAACGTGCGTTTACGCAAGAATATTACGATCGTGTGTGCGATGCAAGTGTTGTTATTTTAGTTTATTTTTGTTTTTTGTTTTTTGTTTTTTTTTTTTTTTTTTTGAGACTTTTTTTTGGCGAGTTGCGGTATTTTTAATATTTTTCAATTTCGTTGTACAATGTTTAATTTATACTTTTTTTTAATTAATTAATCAAATGGTACTCAATGAATCGCATCCATTTTCTTTTAACGATTAAACTAAATGATAGTTTTATAAAAAATATCTTATACGATGAATTATAAATCATTACGTAAGCGATTGCAAATTCCTACACTCACGCTAAGCAATTAAATATCATTTAGAGTACGATGAATAAAAATTTTTACAGACCTGTACAGACGCACAAACGCGCAGCGCAATTCACATCGCTAATCGCGCATATACACCCACGCATATACAAACGATATAACGGATCAGTTACATCGGAGCGCGTAAGCCAAACAACGAAAGCATGCACCCCTACTTATGCTTGCGCAACCGCGGCATAAGGACTACTCGACCAGTACGAAAACACCGAGAGTAAAAGATAGAAAGAGATAGAAAACGTAGAGATGCGCATCGAAAAGCAAACAGAGAGAGAGAGAGAGAGAAAGAGAAAACACACGGTCGAGATATGGGAGGGACCACCGAGAGCGCGGGGACGACGGATGCGACAAGTAGACACAACACGACGAGTGTACGCTTAGGTATCTGTGAGTGTGCGTGTATATGCATGAGTGCGTGTATGTGTGAATACATGTACGTGTGATGGAAGTATCAGAGAGAGAAACGGCAGCGTTCATGAAAGGCTAATGAAGACGTGTCGATATGGTCCATGTTCTCAGAAAAGCCTCGACCCTCTTCTAGTTCGACTTTTTTTACTCTCTCTCTCTCTTTCTCTCTCTCTCTCTCTCTCTCTCTCTCTCTCTCTTTCTATCTCTTTCGTTCTCTTTCGAGTGCTGCTTTATATATTTCATGTCTTTTTTTGCAAGTTCGAGGACTTTCTGATTGCTCTTTCTAATGGCCTATTAATGTCGATTATCCCAGTTTTTTTCGCGATTTTTTTGCCGAGATACTTTTTCTCTCTCTTGAGACCTTAAGATGCCTATGATTTACCAGCAAAATAGCGTAGTGTGATGAGAAATAGATTTAACGATACGCGACTTATTTACGTTATAAAATCGATATAAAATGTAATACGATATTAATTTCATCTTATAAAAAAATAAAAATTTGTTAAATGCTGTCGATGGATTTTTGTCAAACTTACCTTCGTCTTGAATATTAATTTAACTTTGTTTTTTGATATAACTATATTCTCAATAATACTTGCATAATCTCGAGAAATTTTGCACTTACCTGAAACAAAAAGAAAATTATTTAATTAAAAAATGGTAATGTAAAGAAATTTTTTTGAACATTTGTTTAAAACTTATATTACATAATCAAATAATAAATATATTGAAATACTGAAACTTGATAATGATTTTTTTGTATGGAATCGAACTTATATTATTAGTCAACAAAAAATGAAATTTTTCAAACATATATTTATGTTACAATAAAGAATAATATTTATTAACTAATTGATTTGAAAATTTAAAACTCGACAATTTATCGCCCATTATATTATAAATCAATGTATAAATAAATAACATAAATATACCATCATTAATTAGTACCAGACATTCTAATAAACATTTCTGTCAATCATCAATCTTGATCTTACGTAACAAAGTATAAAAAAGGAAAAAAACGAAACACATTGTTCTCGCGGAGAAAATGCAAGTATAACAAGAGCGAACAAGAAATTCCAATAAAATCAAAGATACTGGAACATCGTGTAACGAGAATCCGTACACATCATTTAGCATCCACAGCTAGTTATATATATAAATACACACACAAACACATATGCACAAAGGAATTCAAACGCGTTCTAATGGAAGAATACAAAATGATGCCGAGCGCAGAGAGGCGCCGTCAATTTACCTCCGCGTGCACACGCAGGGAATTTGGAAAATCTCGTCGTGGATGAAGAGATACGAGAGATGCTAAACAGACGGGAGGAAAGAGAGAGAGGGGGGGGGGGAGAGAAAGAGATGAGCGTGTAAAAACGGAATCACGATAGTGGCTATCAGGACGCTTTATCTTTTTTGAAATGAGAAATCACTTGCCTGGAAGATTCTAAAGAGAGAAAGATCGAGAGAAAGAGAGAGAGAGAGTGTAGCTCTATGGCGTCACGTCTCGGTGGGAAGAAAAGGAAAAAGAGCCGCGGATGTATAACGAAATATGCAAGCTTGCGAAAAATGCCTCGAGGTGATCGTATAAGTTGGAGTAAAGTTTTATTGTAATTGTTTATGGATGCTTTTATTAAAAATGGGGTATTGTTAAGCTTCGGTATATTTAATTGGATGTTAAATTAAAATTATTGTACAAATGATGGTTTTTAATTATTGCTTTAATGTTGATTTATAACGATGGTTCGTTTCTTAAAAAAAAAAAAAAAAAAAAATTAAAATTAATTTATGTAAATAACAATTCAGTATTTGTTTTGTGTAAACAAAATCGCTGTAATTCATTTTTTTAAAGTTTTCAAACGATACGCTTCCCATCATCGAAATCATTAAAACGAAAGAGACGATATCGAAGCTACAAAAACATTTATTACTTAAAAAAAAAATACTTGCCTCGCAAACTCCCAATTAAACGACCTGCAAAAAACTCAAACCTCCCTACCAAAAAAAAAGCTAAAAAAGAAGAAGATAAGAAAACCACGCTCTAAATAAAAATAAAGTAATAAAAATTAACCAACCCGTAGATCCTTAGCCTCCGTATCGCTCACCTTGCCCCAAGAGTTCCTCTTTATTATCAAGGACTCGAGAAAGAGAAAAAGAGAGCGAGCACGTGTACGAGAGAGAGAGAGAGAGAGAGAGAATCGTGGCGCCCGTCGTTGCCCCGGGTTATATCCACCTTTCTCCCCCCCCCTCTCTCTCTCTCTCTCACTCTTTCTCCCTTCATGATTTTTCCGCGAGTCTTGTGTTCGGAGCGAGGAGCCATCGTAAATATATATTTATATATAAAGATGCTGGCTTATCGTTAAGGTTGATCGACACCGTTTCACGCGCGCGCGCGCGCACTTGAACACGCGAGTATCGTCTTTGTATCGACGTTATTGTTGTTGTTGTATTTATCGTCGGTATACAGACTGTTATTGTTAAGTAAGATTTCCCGCGAGGTTGGCACATTTTTGCCATCGCGCGTTTAGAATATATTTTGATAATGGATCGTTTGTTTGTTACAATTAAACTATTATTTGAAATTGGGGATGCTATTGTACGATACTAGCACAGTTTCATGTACCGATTTTATTTATTTTTTTTTTTGCAGCTACTTTCTCTCGTGAGAATAATGATTTACTTTAGTATAGCACGTTCAAAATAGCCAATGATTTAAAATGTAAATAAATTAAAATGATTATTATTTGGCGATAATTATTATTTACCGTCTTATTTAATGATTATATTGAAATTTGTATTGTTGAAACTATCAACTAATCAAAAACACTTGTTAAATATAATTGAATTTTACTGTTATTCATAACCGGTAACGATAAATAAACGTTAATATTAGCATAAGTGCATGTCGGGATTTCAATGAAAATATACACTTTGTTTTACCGATAAATACACAAATTCAATAAATTATCACGTCGTAGATACTATAAATCTATGAAATTCCATTTTATGCGCTATGCAATAGAACAACAATCGATGAATTTCTAAAAGCACTCGAAATACATTCACCACTCAAACGTAAAATACCTCGAATACTTAACTAAAATTATTTGGATAATGAAAGCAACATCACAACAAACGTTTCGTTATACCAAGTGATACTCAAATTTGTTTTCATCGCTTACACAAAAACAACAAAAAATAAATACTCCTCCGTTATTCAATTTAAAAAATTAAAGTTCAAAAGCGGCATGTATCCATCGCGAAATATTTGAAAGATGAGGTTGCGGGTGCGGTAAGCTCAGCCGGAATATCTATCGTTCTCGGGGATGAAGTTCGGGCGGTTTCCCGTCTGGATGTGCCAAGGTGAATTTCTGGCGAACCACCGCACGCCGAACCGAATACCGATGAATGCACATCGTTCAACGGCTTGTATTGTTTTCATATCGTTATATGTTTCTTGGTTTAGAAGCGCATATTTTTGGAAAGTCTGCCGCGCGCGCGTCAAAGCGTATTAATTAATAATTTTGATGAGATCGATTTGCCGAGATTAAAAAGATTTTGATCATTAATTGAGGAGAAAATGGAAGTATTTTTCGCAGCATTGGATGATTTTTAAAAAAGAAAGAAGGATTTTATTAAGGGTCTGAAACTTTTTCGAAAATGTTTATCGACGTCTTGCATAAACCATCTGTTTCTACTTAAAACGATTTTTTTTTTTCTCTTGTCTAAAAATACGTATTAATTTAATAAATTTTATATACAAAATTATAATAATTACATTATTGATCTTATAAATGATTGCAATAGTATAAAAAGGTATTAAAAAGAGAAATATATTAATTTTCTGATTGTTCAACTCAATTTTCTTACCAAAAGATAGTATAGTGAAAACTATTATTACAATTTGTAAAGCTATTGGCAACTAGACCCACTTCAAAGCCTAATAATTTTCTTTATTACGCTTGCAGCGAGCACTGAAAAACGCATAAATTGTTGCAATAAGATTAAATTTAACGTTTTACATGCAAAACCTTCGCTCGTTATTTTTTATCCAACGTAACCGTCGCGTTGTGTCCAATCAATTACATCGAAATAGAATGCAAAAAACTGTAACACACCCGACAATATAAATGAATACACGTCGCGATATAAGCACATAATGAAATTGATCCGTTTAAAACAAAATAAAACGAAAATTTTCTCGTGGAAAATAAGGACTTTAATGGCTATTATCTAATTCGTAAATCTAGATCATTGAAAGATAAATTTGATTCCCATGTTAAGTACGATAAGCTCTCGGATAAAATCTGAATAAATCGCAGTTGCGTACATAAGTACGCCAGAATTTTCTTCGAACGACGAGTTAATGTTTAAACTCGGACGACTAAATGCCTTCCGGCACGCTATACATATAAACATACTAATATTTCCTCATGATTCGATTGGAACGCGACGATTTATTCGATTACCTAACAAAATCACTCGTCCCTATATAACTTATAGTTTCCACGCGACTTCCTCGCAATGTATGCCTCGTGCATTATTATTTCGTTATAACGCAAAACGGACAAAACGTTACTCTGAATTTCCGAGAGGACAGCGTACACGGCACGTCGGCGAGTAACTCAATCGACGCGCGATTTCTCCGCATATTTTCTTTTTATTTTTCTCTCACCTCGCATTGGGGTAATAAAATCGAACAATGCGCCTCGTCACCTAAATTCTTTTTATCTCCGTTGCACTCAGCGTCATCGTGACCTCGTTTTCCTTTTTCGACCCTCTCGTACTATCTCTCTTTTTCTCTCTCTCTCTCTCTCTCTCTTTTATTTCTTACTCTCGACACTTTTCACCTTCTTTAGACGCACGGAATTGCGAGTATTGAGTCTTGGTAGGAAGGATACACCAAAACTTTATGATTTAATGAATTGTCTCCTTCTCTTTTTTTTTTTTTTTTTTTTTTTTTTTTTAATGGTTCTCCCTAAATGCAAGTTTGATGTTTTTTGTACGATTTATTGCGATGGATGAACATGGCGATGCTTTGTGTTTTATATTTTACGACGGTGATATAAATTTTAAATAAAAAAGTATCGTAAAAAACTAAAACGAGTTATTTGTATTGAAAGTTTTTTAAAAGATTTTTACTATTCTTGTATCATTTCAAATTTTAGTTAAAATATCAAGAATGTGTTATTTATTTCAATTTTCGGAATGATTAAAGCAATAGATTAATTAAAACAAATTTTTAAAAAGAATAGTAGAAAAATTACTCGATAAATCTTAAAAAATATTCTCTTCTAAATGTTCTAGTTACTAATACTTGAACAACTTCATCCGAAAAAAAGAAAAAAAGAACTAAGTTGACCACTCTTTTTCTCCCTTTAGTTCCGCAAGTTGTCACGTACGCGAAAGGAGAGTGTAGTTCTTCCCTTTTTGTCCCTCTGTTCTTTCCCTCTTTCTCTGCGTCGCATACATACATGCACAGACAACAACAACAACAACGACGTGAGTAGCAGTAGTAACGTGTACCATCGCTTGGTTTTCGGCTCCCAATTTCACTCCTCTATTCTTCTCTTACTCTTCGTGTCTCGATCCAATTAACGGAATCACCTCGGGAAAGAGAAAGAACGCCGCAAAAAGGAAAGGAGGAGACGGAAATACGTGAATTGGGAGAAAAAGAAAAATAGAAGGTGTATAACGAAACCAGGGAGGAAATGAATGAGGAGAACACAACGGCGCATTTGTAAGGAAAATTTAATTAGGCGCCCTTTCTCCATTTACTCTCTTTCTTTCTAATCAAACGCCCACGGGTAAATATAGTTGTTTCCAATTTGAGATACGCGCACGTACGTGTGTTAGTGATACTTTGTTGCTTCGATTTTCTATATACTGTACATTTTAAACATATTAATTGAAAAATATAATAGAATAAATAATGTTATGGAAAAAATTTTAATTTAACGGCATAGTTGGTTTTATAGAAATATTTATATTTTTTCTTTCCTGTTTTAATTATATTTTACTATAAAATAGTAAGAAAATTTATTTCAAGAATTTATTATGTATTTTATAAAGCAAGATAATTAATCATTTAACATTACCTTAATTAGTGTAAGTTTAAAGTTTTTAATTCTTTAATCAAAGTAAAAAAAAAAGTAGAGAACCGTGACTCGGTCGAAGTCTTATCGAAAATCTTTATCCGAGCTTCAAAAAGTTCAACAAAAGAAAATTGAATTCCTATTATTTCAGCAAAGAATGCTTACTCTCTTGGAAGAGGTAAACAGCAAACTTTCCGAGTTTACTTATCAGTGCTCGGTTACAAATAAAATTCCGAAAGAAATGTGAAACAACACAGAAATCGCAACGAGAAAATACAAATACACAACTTTGTCTATACGTCGATACGCCTACCCATACACACAGAGTATTTCTTTCAATTCAGATGCATTAAATTTTAATATAAAGCAAAACTTTCGGAATTATACGCGGGTTTTAATTTAATAAATAACTTTTTAAAGTTCAATACGATACATTGTGCAAGCGTGCATCGAAAAGCGCATTACAATCAAAACCAAACGTGTATACATAGATAATTTTATCAAAATTACAAAGCCCAATTATGCGTTACCATCTCAACCGTATTCACAAAGGCGAACTAAACATCTCGATTCGAGTGGCTCCGTAGAAGAAGAAGAGTTGACTCGACACACATATCTCCTGGATGCACGTACGGGGCTTACCAGAGAAGCGAAACCGTAAGCTAACGTGGAAGAAAGAGAGAAAGAGAGAGAGAGAGAGAGAGCGAGAGAAGAGCTCCTCGCTAGCCAGGTATAATTAGCCGCTCGAATTACAAGCCCGACGAGAGACGAGGTAAAACCTTCTCCTCATCCTCCTCGTCCCTAGACTTTCTCAAACAGGGAAAAACGGACCGAGAGAGAGAGAGAGAGAGAGAGAGAGAGAAGAGAGAAGAGAGAACACGTGTAGCGAGTGTATCGTCATCGCGGCTATCCTCATTGTCTGTGCTCTCGATACCCAGCAGCAGGATCAGCGTGTACCCTTAAAGAGAGAACGAGAGAGAAATATATGTGTGCAGCGGCTGTGTTGATTCTACTGTAAAATTGACTTTGAAATATGCGAAGTTTCGTTGTTGATAATTATAACGTTATTTAGCGCTCGCTCCAAAGTGAAGATGATGATGATGATGATGATGATGGCTTTGTTTAGAGAAGTTTTATTGCTCGTACGGTGGAATATTCATGGTTTAATTTATTATGTTGCTAACTCTTTTATATATATATATATATATATATATATATAAATATATATACATACATACATACATTAATTGTGTTATCAAACTGTGCTAATATTCATGCAAGCAGAGGAAATAATATTCGCGTTTGAGTTCATATTTACTATATTACTGGTCAAATTATTTTACACGATGTTAGGTTTATATATTACCGAGGAGAGTCTAACGTGATGGATTGAGTTTTAATGCTATTACAGTTCTATTAATTATTAATAATGATATGATACACCATTCATTTATTTAAAGTTACATCGCAAATTGGTAAATAATCTTTTCTTAATACTTTTTTGTGTCGTCGATTACTTCCTTTAAGGGGAGGTTCTCATCAAGCACGACCAAAAAATCGATTTTTTTTTTTTTTTTGCTTAAAAAGTTGGCAAATGTCTCGTAGAATACGCTCGTGAAACCCGTTTTGCCGAATTCAATTTATTTTTAAAGTTATAGTCAAAAAACCGAAGTCGTCTTTTTACGTACTAAATCGCGTACTAAAACTTTAAACGCGTTTTTCTCGAAACCATGTTTTTTGAGACGGGCGGCAAGATATCTTAAAAACTATTATAGATATCGAGATTAATTTTTTTTTATTTTAAAGGTAATTAAATTTGCTAGATCTTGACCTAAAATCATAATTATACAATGATTATTTTTATTGTTATTGCACGTTTCAGAGCAAAAAAAAGTGCAAAAAAATATT
This sequence comes from Chalcis sispes, assembly GCA_949987625.1. Lineage (NCBI taxonomy): Eukaryota > Metazoa > Arthropoda > Insecta > Hymenoptera > Chalcididae > Chalcis > Chalcis sispes. The sequence continues at coordinate 68,075,266 of OX465098.1, forward strand.
TTTTTTTTTGCAAGTCCGCCATTTTGTTAATTTTTAACTTTTCTTCGTGATTTTAGTTCAAGATCCAGCAAATGTCTTCTAATTTATAACGAATTTTGATTTTTTGATTTCAGACAAAAATTGGATGAGTTACCTTGCCGCCCGTGGAGGTGTCTTTTTTTTCGATGACTATTTTTTAATGCATATAACTAATAAACTATTCGGTATTTTTGTTCAAAAAAATTTGTAAAAGTAGTTAATAACATACTTAATAAGTACCAAAAAACTTGACTACTTTATTTATTTCCTTCCATGAGAAAAAAAATCGCGAAAATCACGTAATGTTTGGGTCGCTAGATGAGAACCTCCCCTTAAAAGCATATTCCAATTTTTTAAAATCATTTCCGTCCAGATAAAGCAATGTAAATATGAAGATTATTTTTTAGGATAAAAAATTGACCAATAAAATCCAAAAGTAATCCATTGACTTTTTCACTTGCAGAAGTATTAAAAAATTAACCAATAATTCCAGTTATCCCAGCGATTTGTAATTTCTGCCTTTAAATAGCGAACGAGAAGCTGATACTTCAATAAATAGCAGACAGCATTCCAATATCTTAGTGAGTTCGCAGCTCGTAAATAGGAGTCTCCTTACCCTCATGCAAATCTGCAATTCCAATGCTCGCTTGGAATATGCAAACATCAGGAAATTGTAAATGAAATAGAACTCGATTTTAATAAATGTCGAGACACCGACAAGTGTTGTTAACGATATTATAGGAAAAATTTTGATGAAACATAATCGTTACATTTCATCGTTTAATAATTGAACTGCGATGGTGCGATATAATTCATCTTTTACGAATATAACTTAAATATTTTAACGTTTCCGAATCGATATTCTAATTTTCATAAATATTTGATTATTTAAACATCATCACAATAAACAATACAAGATATTTCCTCAATTCTAATTAATTATAAAAACTATTTAAATTCAAAACAAAAACTCTAACCCTTGAAGCTTTTACTCGAAAAGAAAAGAAAAACGAAAGTGCAAAAAGTCAAAAAGATCAACATACTTTTCTCTTGCGGTAACACACCGCATCTCAAAAAGAGGCCGTCGCACCACTGCGTACATATATATATATATGTATACATATACATACGTGACGCAGCTGCACGTCTGCCGCAGAGCGAGAGAGAGAGAGAGAGATTGGAATAAGCTTCCCAAGAGAATATCCGTACCGCCGCAAATCTCTCGACGCCGCGCGCGTTTGGCCGGCCTCCAGACAACCCTTCCGTGCGCGCGCGACGTTCTCGGGTTGCCGTCGGCACCGCTCTGTGTGTGTACTACTACTCGCCGCAGAATCAATGTCAAGTGTATATATGTATATGCACATGCGAATGCATAGCTAACCTTTTTCCTTTTCCTTTTTCTTTTTTATTGGATGAATGATGGAGATGAGTTATGATGTGTATTAAACGTAGTTCGAGGATTTTTTTAGAGAAGGAAAGAATGGAACTGCGGCTAGTTCGATGTCGAGGAAGATTTGATATTTCAATTCAGAATAAAACGACAACAATTAATTTACGTTTTACTATAAATTTTCATCTCATAGATGTTTAATTTTGATAAAACAATTTGACGTTTTCATAAATGTATTAATTATTCATTCCGTGTGACAGCATTAGTAAAAATTTTTTTAATACGTTGTAAAAAGATTTATCGAAGCGATAATTTTTTAGCGTGGAACACCGGAAAAGTAAAATTTATGCGGTAAAAATTTTCTTGCAATCATTATTCCCAAGATAAATGTAAATCAAGATATAAAACTTTTTTCACCTCTATAATAAATCGATGTTTTTTTTTTTCAAATTAAATTAAATTTATAAATAATGTCGGTTAAATATTAATTATTATATCATCAGTATCCTTTCCATAAATTATATTAATACTTCGAATGTTATTCGCGTTGAAAATTTAATTGATAATAGATTACATTATAGATGAAAATGATCGCTTTAAATTTACAATTTTTGTTCTTCGTTATTTCTTCCTTAAAGAGAAACGTATATTTATATATAAATTCAATTTCCTACATTCATCGAAAATAACGCGGTAAAACGATAACGCGCAGCGAAGATGCCGTAAGACACGTCACGAGAAAGGTAAGACGATCTCGTTAGAAATTGTTTCAATATAACGCGTGAATATATCCTCCCGTAAAGTTAACGCTACGCATTCGAAGCTCGCTTTTTTCTCTCTTCTACTCTTCTCGCCGCCTCGTTTTTCATTCCGGTAGCGACTCTTCACGTCGCTTTATTTACGACTCCTCTTTTCCTGTTCATCACGCGCTGCGTTATCTTCCTCCTCTACAGATATACACAAAGCTTACACAGCTAGGGCACGCGTACGCGTGAGCCATAGACGCGTGCGCTTTAATGCAGTATCGAATGATCGAATATCATTCAATGCACCGCGCGCGCGCGGCTTCTTTATTGCCCGTAGGCGGACTTTTTCACCGAGGCGTGTTCCCTATATACGACTCTTTTTCTCCGACTCTTTTCTTTCGAGTCATTGAATCGAGCGAATGCGCGCGGGTACCGTTTTTCACAAACGGAATCGCCCGATTGAAATACTCGTCTGTCGCTCATTTTTTTTTTTGTCCACGGCTCGTTCTTCTCCCTCTCGTTTGTTTGTTTGTTTATATTTTTTCTTTTTTTCTTGTTTTTTTTTGTTTTTGTGAGTCATTGCGATTGAATAAAAAAAAAAAAAATGAAAGGATAGGAAGACTTGTGGAAAACTGGTTTAACGGGACTGTCTTCATTGTGGATTTTCTCTCGCGTGGAAATCGTAAGCGTAACTTACGCACCTTGGTTATGTTTGTTCGAGAAGTATGTGGTTTGTATCAAATGGAAGGATACCGTTTTATCGTATGAATAATGGGGTTGAATTCGTTAAATTCCGAGAGTTTAAAGGAGTCTCCGTCATTGTTTCCGAGGTGCTGGATTCTTTATACATTTATTTTACCGTTGATTCTTAAAACCGGCGAATACTTTTAGTTTGCTGACTTTTCTTTAATTTAAAATAGCGTTTGTAATTTATTAACTTTAAATTAAAAAAGATTAAAAAAAAACTCGAACGATATCGAACTTTACTTTCTCCAATTTCAGCTAATTGAAATTTCAAAGATTTCGTCGATTATCGATTCGACATCGTTAATTTTTAAACAAGTCATTTTATCGAAGCCAATACCACCTAAATGTCACCTCAACGCTCTGCGATCGAAGCAACATCGTCCATTCCGAATAGGCGAACGATCGCTCACGCGCACACATACACAGACAGCTGCAGTTCTAGTGGACTCGAGGACGCGCGATTAACGCCACGTGCGCATATAACTTAGACGCAATATAGTCCCCGGTCGGCTCGGGGTGTGAATACCGATAGTTGAGAGTACGATAGAGGTGGAGTAGGAATTCTCTACAGAGACATCGCGAGGCAGGATAGAACGCATCTCGGAGTCGTATAGGATGTGTACACACACTTGGGGTGTGTAACCGAGCGAGATAGCTTGCGTGCAACGGACGACCGTCCAGGTACATTATATACCTTGGGTACATCACTCGGAGCTACTGCTCCTTCTGCTGTCCACTCTCTTCTCCGTGTCTGTATGCGTGTGTATTGGTGTGTATATACCGTGGTAAGTACATCAACGTACGAGAGAGGATTGATCGCCGGGGTTGGCAAAGGTGATATGCGGGTCATACGGTTAATATGCGCTTCGAGAAAGGAAAAGGGCATTCGTTCGATTGATTATTTATAGAAGGAGAGATAATACTGGCTTACATGCGGCAGTTTTATCGGTATAACAGCGCTTTTTTTTCCATAGAGCAGAATATTTTCTATTAAAACGATGAAATTGTTGCGAATATTATTGTGTTTATTGCAAATCATAATTACAGATCATTTATAGGTTGTAAAAATATCGTGTTTATTTTAGTTTATCGTTGAAAATCCTAGTCGAATGTAGTATTGTAAAATAATACATCATCGATAAAAGCCCCGAAATCAACACCACAGCCAACCTTACAAAACAAGTCTATTCCAAACAAATGTAACGAAACTCTTCCATCCTATTCGATCTCCCTTAAATAACGACGCACATCTCGCATACACACGCGCCCACACTTTCACGTAGCTTAGCTTCTCGCGCGCTTCCCCAATAAATCATGGCTCCCGCCGAGCATAAATAGCGCAAGATCGAGCATGAACGCTCGTGCATCGGGAAGGACTCCTCGAAACCCAGCGAGTTATATGGGAGTAGTGCAAATTCATGATACTCTGGTACATATATCTTCTATACCTTCCTTCTCTCTTTCTCTCTCTCTCTCTCTCTCTCTCTCTCTCTCTCTCTCTCGTTGACTAACTCTCAGTCAGCTTGCGATTTATCCGAATGTCAGGCAGCGGTGAGAAGACCGAGAGGTGAATGAGCTTCCGTACGTGGCGTTGAATAGACCTGTCACTTCGTGGTTATGTTTGTGTATACGTGTGTGTGTGTGTGTGTGTGGTGTGCTGATATTGCTGATTCGCTCGATAGGATTGTTATGCTCGATTGAGATTGATATGCAAAAATTCAATTAGTATTTTTGATAGTTTCGTTTCGTTTCGTTTCTAATAAAGAATATTAATATTTTCGGATACACTTTTTGAAAGGCTTTATTGAATTTAACCGAGTTACTGTAAAATTAATCCACTTGTGAGAGAAATCAGTTGTTGACAATGGGGAAAATAAATGATGATGATAAATGAAACTAGGAAATTTGAAGATCAAGTTTATTTTTTTTGGTTATTTAGCAAAAATGCACGTGTTCATACGATAAATACAATAACGAATATGTTTACATGTAAGATATGATACTATATGCAAGCAATCATCGAGCCTTTTACGTCTGTTAAAGCGTAATAAAGAACTTGAAGCTCAGCAAATCTATTTAGTTGATTAATAATTAATGCTGCTTTAAAATTTCTTTAATCGCTATGTGGAGAATGAATAATTTTTTGTATAAATTTTTTGTTAAAATAGGTAAAACTAAAGTAGTAATTTTAGAAACATAAATTGTTATAAATATGTGTTACGAATCTATACACTAATTTCATTAATACAATTCTCTCTCGCATTTCAAAGTACATAATGGAATTTAATGTAAAACAACGTATAATTATATGGCCCATTGACTATCTTTAAATTACAGAACTATGTTTAATTATAATATCCTTTGGGAAAAAATTAATTTTGCAATAACGTACGCATTACGCCGCGCTTATTTTATTTTTCAAGAAGACTGAAAAAAGGAAAAAACAAGAATAAACTTAAGAAAAAAGAAGCGATTTGTTAGATAATCATAATGAACTGCGTATCGTAAGGCTAATCAGTACTTAAATACATGTGTATATACGTATGAGAAGTATCACTTAAAGTTGCTCATCGAAGAAGCGAGAACATATATGCGGCATTTCGCTGGGCGCATAAAGTCGAACCTGCAACCAGCGGCACTGCCGTTGTAGCCTTTTATATTCCAGTTACACCGCTAATAAGATGCGTCGACTTAACTCCCGCGGTTTAACGTGTTTGCATATACGTAAGTACATGTATGCTCGCGCATCTAATGCGTCTAACGAGTTTTCATTAAATTACGATTATTTCGGTGTAAAAAGGTAAATTCCCGTTTTTAGCCTATTAAACACAACACTCTTAAGCTCGCCGGTATAATGAAGGACGAAGCGTGCGTTCGTTAACGTCTAATGGACATTTTGATTCCTCGGATAATTAACGAAATGGAATTGTATTAAAAATTGTATTGAAAAATTTTGAAAGAGTTTCAGTTTCTAGAAATTAATTGAATTTATTTTCTTCCTTCGACGTTCTCATTTCAAGTTAACGTAATAACAAATGTAATTAGTTTGTTATATTTATTCATAGAAATGAAACCTTTCTTTACTAAAATTTTTACCTTTTTACCAAAATCGTACGCTACCATAGATACGAAGTAGAAACTAATTTCTTATCAAATCATCTTTTGACACTTACGAAACGCAATTTTACACCCGCGTTTCGAAAGTTGCAACGCTCGCGGGTATTCTTTATATATGCGTTCGCAGACACGCGAGCGAGCAATATAAACTCCATTGGCAATTTGCATGAAAATTATTTATTCAATTATGAATAACGATTTAGAAAATCTTTCAATAATAATAGTAATACCAGATAAAAGAGCGAAAATTAAATTGAACGCGGGATGTGCGCCCCTTTGGCTCTCTTTCTCTCTTTCTTTCTTTCTCTCTCTCTCTCTCTCTTTCTTACTCTAGCTCGAATAATCAATTTTAGAAAGTTGCACGATATACTGCACTATACTGTCATGATATCTGGCGGCTTGCACGGAAAAGCATTAAAAGCACGTCATTAACCGCTCGTGGTATTTGTATATCGGTGGACGCTAGCCTCGCGGAAAATGCGTCGATTTCAAGTACGTCAAACGCGCTATTTTTTCTCTATTTCTTTTTTAAACTCATGCGCGTAGACATATTTATCAAAATAAGAACGTCGTACTCGGTATAGAAAGTCGCCTGCGCGTACAGGACATGCGTAAGCGATTATTTATTTCTTAATCTGATACACGCGCGCAATATCCTCGATTATTGTAATTCCACTTCATCGCTTTTACAAATAAAACGCGCGCGGGATAATTTGTATTTTATTACCGTTTATTAAGCTTTCACTGTGCTCTTTGACTTCGTGTGATGGATACTTACGATCCTATATTAAAATCGTAGATTCGAGAGAGTTGCAATTCGTATGATTAAGAATATTTTATGCCGCTGGAGGAATAATTTTATCGATGATTTATTTGAAAATAATGATTAAAACTATGATAATGTACTATGATTGAATAATCGTTTTGTGTCAATTACTTTATCCGATGTCTTGATCTTTGAAATGTTCAAAAAATTTAGGCTAAAGGATAATTTAATAGTTACTTATTTTCTGATAATTTTAATGATTATTCAAATTCGATGAAAAACATTAGAATAATAATTTTTTTTTTTTTTTATTTTGAACACCGACACAATATATAATTACAAAAACATCTCAACAAATTTAAACTCTTAATATGATCGAAAAAGCATTCGTTATATAAATGGGAAATTTCGAACTTATTTAAAGATCATCGCGGTCTTAAAAAACGACGGGTATTAAGGATCGCGTAATTAACGAAAGGGAGCTAAAAAGAAAGAAAGGAGAGCTTAGAAGCATCTGAGAAAAAGTCATGAGGCCAAATTAAATTAGTCCGCGATCATGATGAAGAGAAAAAGGGCGAGGAGGGAGACTGATTAAATAAAATCAAATCAAGTCGGAAGAAAGAAATGGAAAACCGATGAGCTTGAATTTTAATGTAACTTGAAAGTCCATGTAAGCGAGTTAGAAATTTTCCTTTTTTTTTGATTCTTTTTGAATTAGTTATAGAATCACCGAAGTTTTAATCTCCGTATTAGATTATCTGATAAAGAACAATTTAAAAATTTAACTCTGTATTATATGATGAAATTAATTGTAATAAATTATTAAAATTAATTCAATAATAAATGACTTACATCTTTAGAGGCTTAGGTTATTGGTACATTAAAAAAAAAATAAGACATCAAAAATAATTTTTCTGTTTTTGAACCATCGTTAATAAGCATTTTATATGATTTTTATATACACTTATGCAATAAAGATTTTACATACAAGTATATAGGATAAAAGTAAATTTAAAAAAAATGTGTTATTGTAAAATATAAAAACGAGTTCATTTGTCATCCATGCGATAAAATTTACAACACTGCTTCTCCAAATAAAATCACGGCCAATTAACTTATTCTTATTTACCGAATGACAAAATACTAAAATATTCCCAATTAATTCACCGTGAAATTACATCTTTTTTAAGGTCGACTACGACTACGACGACGACGACGACGTAGGAACGTTAAAGTAACGTCCATCAGTTCCACTTATAAATAAAAATGCAAATGTTCCAGAGCGTATCTCTATTTGTATGATAATTAAAGCGCGTAGCACGCGCAGTCGAGCCTCTCTTAAGTCGACGAAAGAAAGAGACGAAAAAAAAAAAAAAGAAAAGAAAAAGAAAAGAATGAGGAAGAAAGGTATAGTAACACAGACGGCAATGTTTCGCATCGCAGCTCGTTTACGCGCGCGTTTACACGAGCCCAGCCGGCGCACATTATTAGCCAGACGTGTAGTAGAATTTTTGTCTCTCTTTCTCTCTCTCTCTCTCTCTCTCTCTCTCTCTCGAGTACGATGTCGCTTCACTTTATGCTTTATTTCATACGTGACCTCCTCGCATATTTTCCATTATTTTTTTGTTTGCAAATTAAACGTAAAATTTTACGAGACCGTATTACGATCCGTCCGACTCTGTATATCGCGATGAGTCGCGAGAATTACATGAGAGAAAAGTGAATGTACTATTTATAATATATAATAGTATACGCATACATGTACGCGATAGCTCATTTGGCATTTCTCTCGGTAGAGGCTACGTAATGGCGATAAATTAAAGGGAAATCCCATCAGTGCTTCGGCGTGTAACGGTTTCGAGTGTGTGTATGTACACGCATGGAGATATGGTACAACAATGAGGAAAGCTCTACACCAATCTTGCGCGTTTTCTTACTCCCCCCGTGTGTTTAACGCGCGCGAGGACGTGCTGTTATCCTTCCGCGCGTAAAGCGATAATTCAAAGAACAAGAAGAAGAAGAAGAAGAAGGCAGCAGGAGGAAGCACGACGTCGTCGCGAAATCGTCGCGTTCGCCACGTGTCCCAACCAATTGCCACCGTGTGGCCCATAAATTCCCTCCCTCTCACCCTCCCCTCAGTTGCCTGGTGTATAACGGCCCCCCGATGCCTGATTTACGATATCCTTGACGTATTCGTTTGACTTCCTGTTTGTACATGTGTATGCGACCGTCTTCTTGTTTCGCGAATTTCTTTTGACGCTTTGTTTTAATCGGTCAGTCGGGAGGATATTAATAATTAAAATAAGAATGAAACGCATCTCACGGCTTTCGTATGGAGTAATGAGATTTTGTTGTTTACTATTAACGTCGTTGTTCACTCTTGTAATTGCAACAAATTATAAAGTGTCTTCTTTAAGTTAATTCTTAAACGGTTTGATTAAAGAAGTTAGAACTCTGATTTGCTTATACATAAAGCTCATATACATAAAGCTCATAAAATAAAAAGCATTTATAGAATAAGAAAATAGAAATATTTAGCTTCTCGCTATAACTAAAGAAATTTTTATTTATAAAAAGCAAAAGATATCTTAATATCAAAAGTTCTCTAGCTATTCGATCGAAAGCGTACGTTTTCGTCAAATTCTTCGTTTCTCTATAAAAAGTTTAAAAATACCGGCGATTCACTCACAGGACTATTTGCGTAACGTACTCCATATGTTTATAACCGGGAAAATGAAATGGGAGCACGCAGTCCTTTATGTGGAAAACGTTGCAAATTACTGCGTGTAAAGTTGCGTTGTATCTTACCTATATATACTTGCACATAATGCATGTACACACATACATAGGTAACGTATACAAATGCATTCGCTGACGCGCTTGTTTAACCCGTAATTTTGACCCTATCGCCTCCTTCCGAATATATATATATATATATATACATACACACACACACATAAGCGTTAGTTTTACGAGGGAGGAATGAAAGATGCGTAGGATTATGGCGCAAGTTGTTGCTGTCTCAAACGAGAGTAAATCACGAGGCGACAAGAGAAACGTTTACGCTCCCGGAGATCATCCCCACAACGGCTGAGATATATTTTTTTTTTTTTTACGTTTAGTATGCGTTTAAGTGTGTGAACGGTTACAACGATAATTTTTTTCTTTTTAATCTTTGTTATTTTTCATTATTAAATAAAATCCATTATTATAGAAATTATTAAAAATTTTTTTTTTACTACAATGGTAATAATTAAAATGATAATTAAAAATTTTATAATTACATTATAAGATAATAATAAGAGAATAAATTAATTACGTAAGAACACTGGAAACATAACTCGTATTATATTTTCTCGTATTATATAACGTAACCTCTATACGTATCATCAATGTGATATTTTTAGTTAAATTTAAACCAACCGAAACTCATATGAATTCAGAACAGGAGAGGCAATTATAAACTATTAAATAATAAAGCTTTATTAGCAGTATACTCGATCGATCAAAAAAATTGAAAAAAGTATCTCCCGAAATAAACGAAAAAATTATCATGAAAGATTAAAATTCTAGAGTTTAACAAAGCCATCCCACGGAAAACACTCGCGGACAATGTGGGAACGGGTATTCCTGCTCGAGAGCTGCGCGCGCTTGTAATATTATCTATACACGTATACGAGTATGTATAGACGTACAGACTATCGCAAAAGGACTATAGGGACTTTCCTTAAAACGGTGAGCGCGCGCGACTAACTCTCGTTTCCGCGTCTTTCTCACGTAACGGGAAAGTCTCGAGTAAGAGCAGCCGCGGCCCTCGAAAAAACTATAGGCGACCGTTTGGTAAAAGAGATATAGGAAGATATGCTATTGGGTGTACTTATCGTCCGTGAAGTAATGAAAGGGATTTTTGTCGTATTGTTTGGATTGTGAGAGTTGAAAAATTTCGGTGCGTTGTTTAATTTACAAATGGTATGTAATATTATTTATGACGAAGATAAAAAATGATTATTTTAAAATAACTTGAGGAGAAAAAATTCCGATGACGCATGTTTCTTGATACGAGGTTCACTTATTTTATAACTATTATTACTATTATATCTTATATTTTTTTCTGCAAACTTAGAAAAACATCGTAAGATTTGTAATATTTTAAACTCATAAACTGAATCATTTATCGATAGGAAAAAGAAAGTGAATCATTTTCTTACTCACTTATCAAACTAAATACTTGCGGGTTTTGTATTGATAAAAGAAAGTGCGACCAATCTTTTATTCTTAAAATTAAAACTGAACCATAAAAAGTAAAAGAAGAGAAGCAAGCTGCATCACGTCGTGATTTTATACTAGATTTCCAAGCTCGAGGATTCCAGAGCGATCGCGAAACTATTATCCATGGAATTTTAACTCGCTTCTCTTCGATATACTTACGTCGTTTGTTAAGAGGTCATGCAGGTCAAACCGAATTCCGTAAGTATTGTAAAAAAACTTACCTAAAACAGAAAAAAAACGAGATTAAATTGTAGCGAGGACAAATTTTTTTACTAGTATTGGTTATTCATGAGAATAGAAAGAGATTAAAGAGATATATATATATCTTACTTAATAAATATAAAAGAAGTCAGCTTTCATACGAAATGTACTTAAGCCTAACTTTGATTAAATAATAAATTTATTAATTCAATAGATTACGCAATCTAAGCAAAACAATTGCACTCGCGTTTCCACGCACACTTTTTTTACTCTGTTACTGAAATCCAAACGATCACATAATCTCGACTCTTTCTCTCGCTGTTTCAATACACATAGCAAACGCGCTGATTTGAGGTGGCGTTCGATTTATCATCGTCTACGTTGATCCATCATCCGAAATAATTTCCGATCCGTTCCTTTTACTCTCTTTCTTGCTTCTTATAAGAATATATACATTATTGTACTCGTGTACATACATACACATACTTACACATAAAAATTCGAATCACTGCAAGCGCATTATTTATTTATGAGAATAACGGGCGGCATCGACAATGGGAAAAGAGCGCGCAAAAGGTAGAGAAAGAGAGAGCGAACGAGTTGGGAAAACTCACCGTGACCGCGAGGAGAAGATATTTATAAAGCCGTGCGGACTACTAAAGAAGAAAAGGAAATAAAGAGAGAAAAGCCGATCGTCGACCGAGCAAAGAAGATTCGGTAGAGAAAGACGGAGAAATTACCGACCAGATGCGATGTGTTTGTATACGCATGCACCCTGGGAATAGATCGTGAAACCTACTTATGAGATATTCGCGCTGCTTTTTGGACGCGCTGTTGTGTACTCGAGAGAGTGAAAGAGAGAGATATACTTGAGAAAATGTGATTGTTGTTACCCAGAAAGTCTGGGAGTGAGCAATTAATATAATGCTTGCATTAATTTATTATTGTATTTTTTTTTTTTTTTATATATTTGTTTTATATTATAATTAAAATAATGAATTTTTTTCATTTCATTAATGAAATTTATTAACACAGAACATGAATTTTATGTCATTTTTGTTACGGAAATTTATATATATATAATTTACTTAAAATACAATACCAAAAACAAATAATGTGCGCTCGTCAAAATATGCGATAAAAAGTGATAAGATTTACTTTTCGTAAGAATTACAAAGGGCTTATAAAGTTTCTTTATTCTAAAAGCAGGTAGAAAAGAAAAGAAATCACAAAGCAATCATACATAAAATTTGTATAGGCGCCTTGGCACTTTGAAAATCTCGCCTCGCAGAACCGTGATTCCGTGTACCGCAAGTCTCCTTTTTTCTCTCTACTATTCCCTCGCCCACTTTTCTTCGACTTCCTCTCGCGTTGCTAAAGTCTCACTCTACGGATACTGTCAATCATTTCGGAATTGTTGGTAGATCGACACGTTTCTACTAAAAGCGGATTCGAGCGATTTTTTTTTGTTTTGTTCGCGTCGCGAAAATATTTTAAAAGAAGGGATTGACTTTGACGCGACGTTTCGGGTTTTGGTTATTGTGGAATTTCTTGTCATTTTGCGATCTTTACGACCTGATAAAGATTTTGCATAAGGAATGAAAATTAAGAAAAGTAATAGCGTTATAAATTATTTTTTAATTAAAAAAAAAAAAAAAAAAATCCAATTACAACTACTATAATTACAGGAATGCAAATGTACATTTATTTTCCCATTCGTTTTTTTTTAATGAGCCCACATTCGCTATAAATCGTATATAAAAGTTCACTTTTTCTGCACTTCTAGGTGTATAATATATATATATATATATGATTTTATATATGTTTTAAAGGTATAAAACAAGAATGGTTAATTTCCCGGCGAAGCGCAGTAGTAACAAGAAGGGAATAAAGCAATGAAACCACGATGCGAAATTTAAAATGCAATAAAAATTATTATTTTTATCTTCGAACAAAATTCCAACAGTCGTCGATTCGAAAACGAGAAGTAAAATGATTCCTTTTTTCACTCTCCATACTTTTATTATACTTCTTTACTTTTTTCTTTGTAATTATTACATCATACACTTGATAATCTTATTTTTTGCACCAAGATTACACGTAAATTGTTATCTTACAGCAACGCTCTTCCATACTTGCACGTAACAACAAAGGCATTACGCTTTCAAAACTTTCTTACATTATTTTTCTACATCCACATCACGCGTGTACACTTTTTAAGTACCATAACTATAGCGCGTATTATTATTCAAATGCATCTTTAAAAACATAACCGTTTACTTTACTTTCACTTTATCACGACGCGCGACCAAAACTACGTAGCATAATTCCCTACTTTCATCTCCTAATACGCGAGAAGTCATATGCTAAAAATCTCTCTCGGAAGACTCGTGCTGTGGCGCGCGAGAAAAAGTTTTATACATCCCAACAAGCGATGCGTGAAAAATCTTGCGGCAACATCTCGGATGCTCTTAAGTAAAAACATATATTCCTCGACTCGCTTTTTGCTCAGCTGCCAAATACTACTTCCTTTTTTCTCTCCCGCTCTATATTATTTTATACTCTTACACTTACATCGGTGAACTCTGCATCCTGAAATAATAACGATGGTCGGTTTTTGTATTTTGTGAGTTTATACCGACGAAATTCACCTCAAACACGCGAGAGCAGCTTCTTTGCTCGTCTTTTTTCCTTTTTTTTTCTTTGAAAAGTTAGCTCCGATTGATTGACCAAAAAGAAAGAAAGAAACACAAAAATCTCACGAAACGGAAACAGCTGAGTATAAGTTAAATCGTGTGTACGTTTCGCGAGATGTTGCGTGTGGGTGGTAAGGCTTTTTAAAAGCAAAATTCAACTGTAATAAGAGATGTTTCTATATGAAACTGTTTTACGGTGTAACTTTATAAAGCAGGTAATAAAGTTAAATAATTTTTGTAATGTTGAAAATTGAAAGATTTTTTTTTATAAATAATTTTTTTACATGAAAAAATATTTTCATATCTATAAAATTCTAAAAATCTATTATAATGGATATTAATTATGTCAATCAAGTTAACCCCGTTATTTTGTTTTTTACGAAATAAAAGAGATGTGCTGCATTGTGCCAAACTTGTGCTGTATAATAGCAAAAATAAAGCATATTTCAGCACGGCTTTTTTTTTTTTAAAGACAAAATGGCGGGGCTAACTTGCTTGATATGTATTAATTTAATTTTGTAAAAGAAATATAAAATAACATTCAAATATTAATTATTAAGTGGAAACATGCAGCAGTGATGCTAGTATATACTCGATTATGTATTGAATTGAATAAATAATGTACTTAAAGATTTATTCATAACCATTATAAAGTTCAGTAATAATTGTAAATGTAACAGTATAATAATTCGAAAAAGCATTAAAAATTAACGAATAAACTTCATATAAATATAAAGAAAAAAAAAAGATTAAAATATATAACGGTAGAATTATGTCACCTAATAACGCTGGAAAAAAACGAGCAGCTATAGAATCAATAAAGAATGAAAATGAAGAATGACAAACAAACGAGGACATTGAAAAATAGCGGCGTTTCAACTTCGATGATTCTTTCTCTCTCTCTCTTTTTCTTACTTCAGTACAGTCTGCAAAGAGACGCGACAAAGAATTAATGCGAAAGAAAACGAAGAAGAGAAAGAAAGAGAGACGGAAAGAAATTCGCTTCTCTTTCTTTCCGGGAAGCCATAGTTTTCGCGCGAACATCGTAGCGGAAGAAAGAAGAGAAGAACAACGGCAGCTGTTGCTGATAGTTCATTGCGCGCGCCAAGTCGAGAGAGAAAGAGAGAGAGAGAGAGAGGAAAGGAGAGTAACATCGGCTACCAAAAGTATCCATTATCAGGGCAGCTGTTACAATCCGGGGGATGTTAATGTTCCTGCAATCGACCGTATGATGTAGATCCGGTATGAGGAGAGGAGGAGAAAGAGGAAGAAGATTTAGTTGGCCGTTCCTCTTTCCTCTTTGCTGTAAAGGCTCCCTTTCTCTCTCTCCCTCTTTTTCTTTTTATCTTTCTCTCTTTTTCTGTGTGAGAAACTGACCGAGGAATATTGATCTCGAATTGAATTTCAAATTTTATGCCCAACGGTACGTAATCCATTAATTTGAGAGATGGAGAGAGACGGAGAGAGAGAGAGAGAGAGAGAGAGAGAGGAGAAGAGAATAAATTAAGAAGAGCTCGAAGCCGAACATCGAATGAATTAAGGTTGGTCCTTCTTCTCTCTGCTTTTACCGTCTCTGTGCTATCCTGAAAAAAGGATGTAAAATGTGTTTTGATCGCACTTAACGGCAACGTCTTAATCAATTTTCATTTCTTATTCCCGAGTCTCCCGCGCGCGCCCACCTCCGCAAGGATCCTACTTTCTTTCACTCGTGCACCTTTTTCATACGTAACGGCGAATGAATCTTCATTTGGCCCAATCTTCGAAAGATTCAACCTCTCTTTCTCTCTTATAAATGCGGAAATATGTGAATTTTCTCATTAATATTTTAAAATTTTATCAATCGATAAATTAAAAATTTATCGTTTCGTTGTACCATATTATTGTAAATTGATTTTTTATTTTATTTTATAACTCAATTATTTTTCCGTGGATCAATACGATTCAATTTCAAATTATCTCGTCTTCTTATAAAAAAAAGATCACTGTGTAATTCGTATGATGGTTATTTTAATTTGAAACCAGAAAAAAAATATAAGCAAAACAAATTATTATAAAATTCTCAGATGAATATTGATTTTTAGTATATTGCAAAAAGACAAGAAAGAAATAAAAAAATCGAAAACAATTCATTGAAAAAAACTGAAATAAAAAGAATAATTCGTGACCGATGTACCACAAAGTATTATTAACTCTTACATACACGTAATTCTTGGGGTCAAATCCGATACTGAATTTATTCGATTCTCCATAAGGAATCAATCACAATACCGCGACAAAAAAAGGTCGACTTGTCGAAACGTAAAACGGTACCGACGCCTCGATTCACAACATAAAAACTAAAAAATAACGATGCGTTATTAAACTAAAAAAATATCTCGCGTAATCATTTTCTTGGTAAGCTAACGAAAAAAGGGAATTGCAGTAGAGCCATGAAGATAAAAGAACGAGGCATCACAAAAGATGAAGAAGATGCTGCTGCTGTAGCGTGATGTTATAAACAACGGCAACACGCAACCCTTTGTATGAATATCAAAGTGAGCTTCTTACTGCGACGTTTCACAGGTGAGAGAATTTCTAAAAGCCAATAAAAACCAGATACTCTCTTCCTCTCTTTCTCTCTTTCTCTCTCTCTCTCTCTCTCTCTCTTTTTTTTCAATTTAGCCCTTTCGATCTCGGTTTGGGCAAAAAATTGATTCTCGATATAATATTAAATGTTGAAAGAAATGATTTATTTTTTCTTGTTAATTTTTAAAATAAAGTTTAAATCAATATCGATTATATAAATAAATTTAAAAATTCAATATAATAATGTTAAAAGGAAAAAAAAGAATAGAAAATGGTTATTACTCAATGTATTTTCATAGTTGCAACAGATTCGATATATAAATTGTCATAAATATAATGTACCATTTAAGTACTTAATCATAATAAAATTCTCTCAACAAAATTTCGAACATCCGTAATAGTAAATCACCATCTAAACGGAAATTATCTTCATAAAGCTTAGCTAGGCAAAAGAAAAGCAACAACAAAACAAAAAAAAAAAAAAAAAAAAAAAGAGGAAACCAAGATGATAAAACAAAATTCGTTTCAAATTAGCAAAATAAAAGAAGACAAAAAGCATTTCTCTATAGCGAAGTCTTCAGAAAAGTTTTGACGGCCAGAAGGCACAACAAGCGCACATGGCTTTATTTATGAGCGAGCTTCTCGAAGCGCCTCGCGCGCACATAAGAGACGGAAAAAAATTAGCAGAGAGGGGAAGAAGGAAAAATATGAAAAACAAAAAAAAAAAAAAAAAAAAAAAAATTAACAAATTGCATAATGAAGAGTGACGATGCTCGAGGCTCGAAACATCCCATTATCTTCGATTATTCTCTCCCCTTTGGTGAAGGAAAGTATTTTCTGAAGCGCTCGCGCGCATCGTGTAAAATTTCTATAGATAAAAAAGAAAAGTACGCGCGTGACTTTTTTTTTTTAATTTTTCATATCGAGCTAACTCGTCATAGATGAAGCGAAAAAGAGAAAGAGAGAAAGCTCGATGTTTACATAGATAGCGATAACGGAGGCAGAGAGAAAGAGTATTTTTCAATTTTTGAGATATCTCTTTTGAACTAAAATGGAAAGTTGAAATAGTGTTTGAGAGCTTTCGTTTTAAAGTTAAAATGGTTAGTTCGAGAGATACGAGTTTTCAAAAGGTGTGGTAGAACGTACGAGATTGTAAGGATTGAATTTATTATTAAAAACTTTAAATTCAATATTTATTATGCATTTAAGTTATTCGAATAATGGATACATATATATTATGCCAAATAGTTTTTTTAGTTTTTATGTTCAACTCGATTTACGATTGTATTAAAATGAGACAGGTTCAATACTTTGGAATAACTTTGAAATCAGTAAATAAAAAAGCAACTAGAAAATTAAATGAAAATTATTGCTGTTAATTTATGTAAATATACTGTGCAAACTACAAAAAATTAATTCGACACTACTAAAAACTGTATTAACATCAAAGATTATATATAAATGCTGCAATCAATTTCATATGGAGCAAAAAAAAATGTTAATTCACGCCGGAAAGAAATAAATTTTATTCGAAAAAGAATAACTTATCGTTCTTGAACAACAGCACACCTACGGCATAAAGTCAATTGGCAAAACAAAGTGAAAACTATCGAGGAAGAAGGAGTGAAAAATAAAACAAAGGAGCTGCGAGCGATTTCCACTTAATTGCACCGAATTACACACATACATACAAACATATAGGATGAGAGAAGACATGCACGATGAAAATGGATCTAGAACGTGTATATACAGATACATGTACACATGTCCAGGTAAATACACAAATACAACGAGATGTCTCTAATAGCCGTTCGCAAGGCTATTCAAGAAAGAGAGAGAGGGAGATAACGTACGTGCAAATTCGCATGCGTAATATACCGCGATCTATTCTCTCTCCCTAAAACGATATACGCGCGTTCGCGTATGTACGTAGATGTACAGGTGTACATACGAAGGTAAGTACTAGAGTGAGAGAGAGAGAGAGAGTAGGTGTATATATATATATATAGAAAGCTGATTACTCGGAGCAAACGCGCCGCGAACGCTTAGTAACGCGCCGGCTTATTGTACTTGGCTGTTGAACCCCTGCGAGAGGGAGAGAGAAGCGTCATTCTAGGATCTTATACGTGGATGAGAAGGAGGAGTAGTAAGACAATTCTCCCCCCCCCCCCCTCTTTCTCTCTCTCTCTCTTTCTCTTCCTCTATGTGGGATGTATCCGGTTGAGTTATCAGCGTTTATGGCGCTGATCGCGGATACAGATATAGCGACCGCTGGAAACGGAGAGTAACCAAGCTCTCTTTCTCTCTCGCTTACTCTCTTGCTTTTGGGATGGATATCTTACCACCGAGGTAACATTGTTGTACTCATTGTATGGTTTCGAGAGGGTTTCCGTGCTGTACGTTTTGCGGTAATAAGTAGGTGGGTTTTGTTTAGCATATATATATATATATATATATATATATATATATATGTATATATCGTATATAAGGATGCCATTTTGTTGAGCGGGAAAGGAATTTGCGTTTGTGGCGCTGTTGAAATTTATGAGATTTTTTTCAAGATTTCTTTCAGCTAGTTATTGGAATGTGTATAAACTTACGTCTGTGTCAGGAAATCTTTTTTTTTTTCAATATTTTATGACATCGTTGTAAATGAAAATTTTGTAGTTGTAAAATAAACTTTGAAGGCTTATTCTAAGCACTTATCAAAATACATAATGCCATTTTCAAATGAAAAATTTGAAATCTATTTCTAACAATAAGATATTTATCCTATTAAAATAGATCAAAGGTCTTCGATTCATTTCGGATAAAATTAAATTCCCGATGCATTCGCTAACAAAACGCGATCGGATTAATCAAGCGAGAGTAATGTAAACATCCGCAACCTAACACATATCCGATTTCCCTCGATCTACACTTTCCTCTGTCTCTCTCTCTCTCTCTCTCTTTCTCTCTCTATTTCTCCTTTGCAATACACCGCGCAAAAGCTAATTATCGTAAAGTTATCCAAGAACGATTGTAAACAAAGATGACTATCTACTTCGGTCTTACAACTCGATCTCCGATCCATACGCTTGACGTCAATTACATTAATTCCCCCTTCTCTTCAATTCAATTACTAATTGAACAGTCTTATACCCACGGTGATATATCTGCGTGCGAGATTCAACAACAAGAGAAGAGTCGAAAGCGAAAATACTCAACGCGAAAGAAAAACCGAAGATAACCATCCGCGCGCGCTTCCTCAAACCCTCGTCTTTTTTCCCGCTTTCTTTTATCTTTTCTTTTCTTTTTCTTTTTCACATTTACGTTTGACAAAACGAACGCTCGTACGCGCACATCGAGTGAAAAAGTGAAATTTTGCGCGGGGTAGGAAGCCCGTTGCGACTCGGTTAGAAGAATCCAGCAACAACGACGTCGTCATCATCGTTTCGGCATTATAGCCTCGATAGAAATTACAAAAAGAGCACACACACACACACACACACACACACACACACACGAGAGGACGCCGCGGAGACACGGAAATTCGTGACGCGAATTGGATTAAGATGTTTGAAAGTACTCGGTCTCATTGCCGTTGATAAAACGACTCTTTCTCTTTCTCGTTAATGTACTCTTTCGTTTATGAAAAATCGTGTTCTTGAAATAAATATTGAACGATTTTTTTACCTTTGGCAGGTAAACCAAAATCGACCATGATGTTTATTTACGTTTAACTTTCTTTTAAAATTAATGTTCGGTAATTCGTTTTCATTTACAATATATAAATAATAATTTTTAATAATGAGGTTTGTAATTTAATACTAATGATATTTAAGCAAGAGCGATATAAAATATTAGGCAATCATAATATTTGCGCTTAAAAAATAAATTAAATATTTTATTCAAATTTAAATAACTTTTCATAATAATTATTTCAAAAAATTTTACTCTGAATGATCCAATAAATCATCGTTTAACAAATTTTATTTATTCACAAAAAGGAAAAATCGATCTCATCATTATAGTATTTATAAAAGTATCTATAATGTACTTAAAACTTGTAATCATTATAAAACTAAAAAAGTTAAATCAAAATATAGTCCATTCATTCGCATAATAGAAATAAATTTCTTGTATACAGGGTAAATAGTTTAACAATGTTAAATTATGTGAAAGTTGCATCGTAACTTCCACTTAACTGTAAAGTTCATTTCGTAAAATTATTAGAACTCGTACGAACATTATAAAAGATGATGTTATTTAATGTTTTATTGAATTCTAATTAACGAATTTAAATTTTCTATTGTACTTTGAAATACCATTCGTCAAAGATGTCAGTCATATTTTTAAAATTCATTTTACTATACTTTTCGTATATTCTATACTCGTAAATTTTTAAAGATAAGAAGTAACAAAATTGACTAATATTCGAATCCTTTTATCATAGAAACTAGTACAAACATTTATTTGTCATAAAAATACAGTTTCTATGCAGCAAATTACAATTTTACTTATTTATTCATCAGAAAAAAAATATAACGGGGAAAAAAAAAGGAACCGAAAGCGTAAAGTATATTTTCCATTTCGCTTCCGATTTAATACGCAACAATCCAACCGAACGAAAAATATTAACCAATAACCGACACCGATGTTCACACCAACCGATATACACTCGGGCAAAAATATGCATAATACACAACGCAGCCGCGAACGCATGTAAACGTCGATTCGCGGTCAGTTGAAACACCCAAAACACAAAATACACGTGTTGTCGAGATAAAAGGTAGAAATGGAACTGTAAAGGAAACGTTTACTCGTTATATGGGATAGCGGAAAAAAACGAATAATTCATACGTACACGAGAGAGAGAGAGAGAGAGAGAGAGAGAGAGAGAGAGATCGTAAAAAAAAGTTTAACGAACTTTGGCAATTTTAACGGAAAATTTAATATTGACCAACAAAAAAAAAATAGTCAAAAATAATGACGCTTTTTATTTGGGGAAGAGGGTGGAGGGAGAAAATTTATATTCCTATAGCTCGAAATGAAGATATATTCGATTTCCACTTTTTTTTTGTCAATATAGTAACGGAGAGTTAGTGGGTAAATTTTGTGCGATTTTATTAGCGCAAATGTCTTTTTTTTCTTTCGCGTTCGATTTGACAACCGAAAAATTGGCGTATTCGTGAATATTTTTCACACAAATGAAACTGTTTGACGCCTTTTTTTCTTCTTTTCTAACAGATGTTTAAGTGAAATTCATTTGAAAGAAATTTGTTTTGTGTTAAAATATTTTATATTTTTTTATGTATTATATCATATTTGGTTTAAAGATAAATTTAATATTATGATTATTTAATCTTCTTAATGAAATAACATTAACACGTAGAGAGAATTAAATGATACGATGTAAAATTCCGTGTTAATACGTTCATAATATATTGATATTCGTACACCTTATCGGAAATTACATCGGTAACGTAATAATTAGTTAACACGTGTAAAATAAAAATTCATTACCTGCCTTTACGTTCCAATGGAATAAATAAATACAAATAACGGATAAAATGAAACTTGATCTTATATATATATATATATATATATATATACATATATATATACACATACACATACACATACATATATATATATATATATATGCGAATGGCCATTAAATCGGCGAAATCAAAATCTCATTAAGTTAATTACGCGATTCTTTTGACAGAGCTTGGGGAACACGGGGCAATTAATAAATCGGCGCGTTGTAAAAGTTGAAACTGGCTTAATTACTCGCATAATAACGAACGCGGCAATAAAGAAAGAAATTAAAAACGATAAATAAACGAATCGTTCGATATAATTCACGGAAGCCGAAGCCTCTAAATGATAACCGCAACGCACCATAGTAATAAGAAGACATAAATAAGGAGACTAATCGGACGTGCGGTGCTTGCGAAAATACATAATAAATGGAGTCGCGGTATAACAGAGGGAGAAAGACCGATGAGGCGCTTGGATATACATACGCGAGGACGTAAATATATACTGGTAAAACGATGGCGGAGGGCTAGTGTACATGCATACATATATAAATGTATATAGGTAAAAGACATAAATTTTCATCTCGTAAACTTACTTGGTCTGGAAGCCCTCGAATTCCTCCTGCTGCTCGCTGATAGATGCCTCAAGGTCCAGGTAAGCCCCGTAATCGCCATCCTTGTACAACTGGAGCGCTGTGTCGTCGAGCTGCAACGTGAAAAAGATCAAAATTACTATACGTGCAGTCATTAAAGGAAAACGCTGCTAGTTCTCCTTCTACCTTATGCGTAAACCCTAGACATTATATCGCTGCCTACTCCTACCGCCGTATATTCCGCGCCGTGTGTATGTGTGTGCAATGGTAAGCGTTTGCGCGGAAGGGTTGAAATTGCTACTTACAACAGCTATTGCTGGCACGCAATTTTGGGTAAAGGCCATTGTTAAAGGCCGTTGCGTTTTGGGGACGCGTTAATGTTGGAATAATTTAATTTAATGTTTAATTTTGAGGCAGATATGTACTTACGTTTTATCGTTTCATTTGTTTGTCATTAAAATCGGGACAATTTTTTTTAATTCGTTTTTGAGATTATCGAGAAAATGAGTTGAAAAAAAAAAATGTCAAGTGGAAAAAAAGAAATTTTGTTATAAATTTTAAAATCTTTAATAAATTAATTATTCTTTGTAAAATTTTAAAAGCTTAAAATAACCGAAAGAAATTTTTATCAAAATCAATTTAAACGTTTATTATCGCCGTTATTGCACGTACGAAAGTACATTGCAAAAGCGTAATAAAAATCAATTACGTCTCTCGCAAAAGATGAACGACAAAAGAGACAAGCGGATCAAATCAGCTGCGGAGGAAATAAACAACAAAGTAAATAAGGAGAAAAAATCGCAAAGACGCAAGTAGAGAGCAAAGAAGGCCAATAAACTTGCTAATTTAACCGATATAAAACGTCGTGTAGCCTTGCATAAAATAAGAACAAATTGCATGCATTGAATTTCCGGTAAATACGAAAGACGGACGTATCCTCGATGAAAAAACTAACGCGACGCGCTAAAAGACACGAAATTAACGACCAATCTCAAATGCGTTTTTCATTATAATAATACTTCACTTTTATATATGCATATACGTACATAGATATACGTATAAATTGCAAAGTGGACTTGTTTCTGTGGTTAGATCGCTTGTTTATGAAAACGTGAAAAAAAAGTTTACGTAAACAGTGCACCCGTTACGTGAATGATGTGCATTTTCGTGCACAAAGAAGAAAATTATCTCTTCATCTTTGCGTTTTGCGATAGTTTAAGTGGAGCGTCGTTGATGTCGAGTGTGTAAATGCTTGTTTTTTTAATCGATTGATTTCGCTGAAACGATAATGGCTCGTGGCGATGGGATCAATAATATATTTTTTTTTTTTTAATTAATATTAAATATGACTTAGTACGTGATTCATATTATCGCTGTAAAAATATATAGACAAATTCATGCTTTCATTAAGCTTTACATTTTTATCATCATCTTGGAATTATTAATTAAAATTACATATTTTGAATCTAAAAATTATTCTTATAATCGCTCGTACAAACTATACTTTTTATTTTTTAAAAGATATCTCAAAAAAAAAAAAGAAAGAAAAAATACTAAAATACCATAGCATTAATGCAACAAAAGCTGACACTTGATCGCGCATACATATACCATATGTACATCGGAGAAAAAAATACAGCAAAGCTTAGAAGAAGTTGCGCATCGAAAAAGCAGACGAGGCTGAGGTATACGTATACTGTATAGCTTTACTGGTAAGGCTGACCTATATTT
This sequence comes from Chalcis sispes, assembly GCA_949987625.1. Classification (NCBI taxonomy): domain Eukaryota; kingdom Metazoa; phylum Arthropoda; class Insecta; order Hymenoptera; family Chalcididae; genus Chalcis; species Chalcis sispes. The sequence continues at coordinate 68,099,630 of OX465098.1, forward strand.
CTAAAAATCCACAGCTTTAAAATAGTTTGAGCGCTGAAAATTCAGTCCACGCTATTACTGTTTTATTGCAAGTGCGGCTTATTATACGGGAGTACGAATTTGTTTGTTTCTCGATGCTAAATTTTACGTGCGTGTGGCGAATAATTATTGAGTTTTCTAGGCATTTAAATGCTTGGTATTGCATTGTTCAATTAACGTGATCTGTTTTAATTAATCTAATATCTAAATCGCTATTTTCAAAAATTATTATCAAATATTAAATTAACAATTTTTGTTTTATTAAATAGTTGAATTAATTGAACTATATTGAGAAGTAATTAGATGTAATAAATTGTGGAAATAAAGTAAAACTTTAAAGTTATTTTAATTTTTTGCACGTTTCAATATAAGCAACTACTATAGTGTAATTCATCACGCACGTCTACTACAGAAAAAGAAACTAATTAAAAAAAAAAAATCGAAAAATGGAAAAAAAAACTTTATTCCGCTCATTGAAAACAATTTATATTCAAGCATACACCTCGCGTCCCACTCTCCCTTTCTTTCTCTCGTCTATTTCCATCTCTAGGTGTCGTGGCATACAGAGAAGAAAGATAATTGTCTCCGGAGAACATTACGAAACGCTTCGTCGTCGAAAAGCTCTCGTCGTGAAAGAATGCCATTGGAGAGAGAAGAATACGCGCGCCAGTGCACATTCCTTCTCTCTCTCTCTCTTTCTCTCTTGTCAATTTCTCAAAGCTCGCTCGCTTACCCGCGCGTGTACGTATCTCCGTCTCGCGGTAGCTGACGACGCTCGGCGACAATCGTCCGGTTGCTAGCTAACGTCAGGCTAACGGAAAGTCGAGCTCGTCAAAAATAGCGACGTCGTCGAGGAAGAAAAGATCGCCGATTCCGGAAGAAGCTTTTGCTTGCGCGTTGTTGTCTGTACCGAAACAAAATATTTTTTTTCTCGTCGGTTATTATCGTTGCGCCAATTGCGCGCTGCTTCGTAAATTCGGTGAGCTCGAAAGGCGATAAAGATAATTCGATCGAGTGTTTGCAAAGCTTATATTTTATTGTCATAGAAAGGCAGTTTTATGTTTGATGATAAGTTTGTTTCGTATCACGCGAATAAAAATAATTTCAAGTCGAATTTTAATTTTATTTTCTTTTTACTTTAATTTTCTTACTAAAACCATTATACATGTAAAAAAAAACTTTTCATTATATCAGTTATAATATAGATTTAAAAATCTATTTTTAATTTTAAATTTATAATGAGTATTTTGTATTCAATGCGATATCTCATTGACTTTATTAATATAAAAAAGCTATTAAAAACAAACTATATTAATAAAGGATAATATTTTAATCTTCTTAAATTTATAATATGAATTAAATATATTATTTTCGATAAAAAACAAAAAAAAAAAAGAAAAAGAGAACGTTATACATAAAATCATATTGGCAAATTCAATTTCAAGTACAAAGATCGCGATTTTCAAGATATCTAAAAAAAGAAATTTTACAATTATAAGAGTGTCCGTTACTTTCTCTTCGCTCTTTCTATATCACGTGTATAATGCACACAATAAGATTCTCTCTTCGCGTTTCCCTGGAAAATAATCTTCGTGTAAGCCGACGCAAAAGGCGAGACAACTATAATCCTCTAAAAGTCCAAGCGGACACCAAACAACTATCGACAAAACCGTTCTCCACCTCTTCCTCGTTTACGGTGTCGCAGTTATACATACGTGTGTAGGTGTCCCTCAAGATTTTGAGAGAATAAGAGAGAGAGAGAGAGAGAGAGAGAGATAGTCCATAGCACGTGAATTACGTGCGTGCGCAACGAGCCAATTGGCCTTTTACCTTCTCCTATTTTATAAGCGAACTTTTACCATTTTGCGAGACAAAAGGCATATACTTTCTATATATATACGTATAGCCGATAGACATTACATGCCCTACGTGTGTGCGTGTGACTCTCTAGTTTTCTTCCTTGCTGGTAAGAGAGAAAGAGAGGAGTGGAGGGAGACCAGACGCGCGAACGACGCGAAAAATTTTCTTACTCCTTTATTCGCTAAATAAATGGTGCGCGTGCGCCACAAGAAAAGCAATTATAAATTTAAAGGAAGTTTAGCTTTATATACGAACTCCTTGTTTTATGTCTTTTTTGTAAATACGCATGTACATTCTTGCAGGAAGTATTTTTGGTGTGTAGTTTATTTTGAGTCTATTTTTCTTTTCTTTCTTTTCTTAACTTGAAGCGGTAAGTTTTGTGAAACGTTAAAAAATGTATGTAAATCTAAAGCTTCTCTTTTTTCAATTGAAAAGTTGATTTATTTGAATGATTTAAAAAAAAAGAAGGAATTTTTTTTAAATTCATTTAACTTTTTGTAACAACACAGTTTTCTTAAAAATATGTTTTTCATGCGATAAACGAGTAAAAATTAATTAATAAATCATATTTACTTTCAATTGTTCAATTATATTTTACGATTAATAATCTTTAAAATTTTTTTTCTTTAAGTAAAAGAATAAAGTTCACGATAAATTTAACTCTATGAAAAAAAGAAAAGGAAGATCTTGGAAATTACTCTTGAAAAATTAATTTCCAGCAGCTAAACGCGACATATTCCGATTTATTTAATTTAAAGATAACGACCGATTATCTATATTCCAATTATTGAAAAATTAAATTTCACAAACGCGCTCGAATGTAATGTACATTAGTTTAGAGGTAGACGAACGAGCGTAATAAATCGTTCCGCGGATAGCACCCGGACACGTATACACATACACACACACACACATACACGCACGCACACAGTGTACTTTCATCGACTCGAATTTCCGACGATTCAACGGATAATTTCCTTTCCATTTTCACACGCGCGGCCCGCCGCGAGGTAAATTGTTCGCCCCGAGTAACGTCAAACGTTACCCGTACCTCGTGTATGTATATATGTATACATATATACATCTACAAAGTTAAATTACACCACGAGTTTTATCTTTCGCTCTCGCGTGCGGCCGATGCGTGTAATATAGCGCCACGCGAGTCGAAAGCAAAAAAAGAAACGTCAGTTGGCGATTATTTTATTAAACGATTTGATAATTTCACGCTCTCGAACTTCTCGTTTTGCCGTTGCGAGAGACAAGTAACGTGTAGGCTAGTACTTTTGCTCGTAATTTTTATAGCTAATGAGCTTTTACTATTTCGATGATGTTAAATATTTCTTAGATTTTTTTTTTTTTTTTTTTTATTCACGACGCAAAACCTTAAAGTACGAAGTGAAATATCGAGCGGAAAAGTGTAAGTAATGAGAAAAGTGTATACTTTTATTAACTAAATTAATCATACTCTGATAAAATAAAAGAATAACTAACCGTTGAACTTTTTTACAGTATTTTACGTAATGCACTTTCCGATAATAATTTATCATAAATATCAACGACGTTTAATTACAACTAAATTATTCTTGGAAAAGAAAAAGGTTTTTTTTTTTAAATATAATTTCTATTAAAAATGTTCGTAATTATTGTAATTTAATTTTAATTGATATTAATGCACATAAATTGAGGTATTTATCCAAGAATTTTATACCAGTCAACATAATAACGCGATCTTTAACAAAATAACTCGAATGAATCTTTTGCAAAAAAATACCTCTCGTTTTTAATTACAAAATGCAGATACTATGAATTTCAATTTATATTTTCTTTGGTATAAGTGGCCGCGTAATTTTATCATATACTCAAAAAATAATAATAAATGAAAACGAATGTATTGAATAATTTCATCTCATAATATCAATAAGTTAAAAATTAATTGTAAATAATGCGGTGAATATGATCAATTATTTTTTAAAAGACTAAATTTTTTTTTAAATTATTTAGTTTTATAATGATTATGTCAAATGTAAGTATTTAGTTTCTAATAATTTGCAATAAGTGAAAATGAAACGTGATAATTAGTGTCATATTACTCGGCTGCACAATTATTATTTTCATTTGAAACTTGTAAGTTATAATTTCGATACTAATTGCTTCACGCTTCTAATTATTTTAAAAGCTTAATTATCGAAACCATTAGTTATCGCTTTCATTTAAATCAAGGGTAAAGGGTATAAAGCAAAGAACAAAAATTGTTTTTTTCCTTTTAACTGTACGGTATAAAATTCACGCCAATTCTTTTTAACAATAACGTGGAGACTAATTAAAAGAGGTTGAAAGAGTCGTCGAAATACTATCTCATTTTAAATGTAAATACAATAACTTCAATAATGCAACATATTCAAAACGACAAAAAAAAAAAAAAAAAAAAAAAAAAGAAAATCCATTCAAAAGTAAATCAATCGCATTTCGATTGATCATTAGCGGCGTTTTATTAAACATCGTTGCAATACTTAAATACACAGACATTTATACGTACACGAGCAGACGAGCGGGAAGCGCTAGCTAAAACACCCATGTAACACAGCTCGTTTACAAAATTAGTCGCGTGCTGGCGCGCTACCTACCGCCGCGCATTTACATAACCGCGCGAACGCGATATCGCATTCGGGTATACCCATCGTTTGCTCGATGTGTACGTCGTGTATGAGCGCGCGCGCGCGCGCGCGTGTGTGTGTGTGTGTGTGTGTGTGTGTGTGCACGTGTATACGTTAACTCTTACACGTAGGAAACTATAGACGCACACGCTCGAGCGGATACTTAGGCGAGCGCGACCGGTAACTCGCGTGTGTCATAAGCTCGACGCGCGCACGTGCGTCTTTCTTTGTTGAGATCGTCCTTTTTATATAGCGCAATTTTAATTAGCGCCGATAGCGATAGAGTTTGTTCATCGGTATAGAATATAAATTGGTTATTTTTGGGTTGGATGTTTTTTAACGCTTGTAACTTATGCATATATATGTATATATATATATATATATATTTATTTTTTTTTTATTTTACGATTAAATAAAATTCATTTACGTGTACGTTCGAAAGCGTGAAAAGTGTTGAAAGCGAATATACGTATGATGATTTTAAGAGGTTGTTGGATAAAAAAAAAAGGACTTTCACCGGTTTATGGAAAACTGTTAATTGCTCTCGACGGTTCGAAGAAAGAATATAACTAGTTTTCATTCGTAAATTATACACTGAATAATAAAACAAGTGATTTAATGTTGCATTCATATATGTTATTAGGGAGTTAATTAGTTGGATAAAACTTTTACCATAAATCTCACTTATCATTCAGATGTTAATTTAAATACATTATGACTTTTTCAATGAAAATCAATCGTTCGCCGGGTGTGGGAAAATTTATAAAAACAAATGACAATTTATTAGTTGATATTACTCGACATAAAATATTCGATTGAAAAATTTAACTTATAAATATAAGTGCAGCTAAATTCTTTATATCATTTAAAGAAAAAAACAAAAAAAAAACAAAAACAAAAATTAAAATTGTAAATGTTATCTTTTAACGATAATCTATTTCCATATGTAAATATTTTCATAATAATAAAAACTTTATCACTACTATTAAATAATACTAGTTTAAATAAAACGATAAAATATAATGTAATATCAATAAAAAATATCCTTCAAAGTAAGGATATAAAAAACGATCAACCGGCAAATTCAAAACGCTGAAATCGAGTAGACCATAATACCGCATAACCTTCCTCCTCGCCTCTTACTCTCGATGTCAGAGCGGAGTGGCAGATGCGGAGAGGAGGGGCGCGCGTGCGAGAAAGTGTCCGCGCTCGCGTGTGACGCAGTCGGCAGCGCGTCGGTCCAGCGATCCACGACCGACGAGCTAGCCTTTCCTTCTCCCGACTCGCACGTGCGACGCGTTTCTGTATGTATACATACGATCGAGTATGCGTGTATTGGATAAGTTAATTTTTTCTTCTTTTTTGACAGCGAGCGAAAACGTTTGTGAAAGAAGCAGATGGTGAGCGTTACGCGGAAGTGTTTAACTTATTTTAAAAAACTGTTCATCTCGTTATTTTAAATGAAATTTAGGAACGTGTTTAAAGATTTTTCACTTATAATTGTCGAAAGTGAAAACCCTCAAAATGCTTGATTTAAACGACGCATGAAAGGTTGAAAGAAAAAAAAGTTTGACGCTTCCTTTATTTATTTATTTATTTTTTTTTTTTTCATAAAATGAATCGCACGTATCGTTGTAAGCGAGGATTTCACTTGCACCGCGCAATATACCGTTTATATCTTAACTATTATGCACTATGCGAAAGTAAGAGCTTCGGGATGCGTGAATGATTTGTGGGATTATTCCTTCAAGTAGACGTTCTTTTGTACGAAAGTTTTTATTTATTTTTTTTTTTTCTTTATTTTTTTATTCAACTATTATAGCTCGGAGATCAATTGATCGCTTTTAAAAGAAACCGGTTAAAGAAACTTTTTAATTTGTCTTATGATCTCTCTGACTCTTTTTTCATTTAGTTTCTACGAGTGTAATACAGGTGAAAAAGTCTATTTTAAAAAGGATATAATTTGACTCGATTTTTAATTTGACGAGAATATACACTTTACTTATACACATAAACTATACGGATATATTTTTATTAAAAAAAAATAATTCAACTTGAATGAAATTCAATTACGTTGAATTAATTAACTTCGTGTTATTTTCCAAGATTAATTAAGCGTTTTAGTAATTGCATTTAATTTTATGCTTGAAAAGAAAATTTCTCGCTGAATATACTAAGAAAACTGAAATGAAACATTTTCTTCTGCTGAAAAAATGTAATTACTTAATTTAAACAAAACATTACAAAAAACAGCGAGAATTTATTTATTATTACACACAGTATTTCAATTATGTTTAAAAATGCTTTGCAAAAAATAATTGCTTTTATTTGTTAAGAATTATATAAAATTATGATAATCGCACCTTTAATCGGTGTAATGGCTTAAAGTTTTAAATTTATTAGAGTTTCTCCGATAACAACTTTAAAGTCTCCTAATAGTCAAGGTAATGAGACTAAATACTCTTCATGTAATTAAACCTTGATAATAATCTATACTTTGATACACAATCCTTAAACCCCCAAAAACCAAATAATAACAAACAACATTAATTATATTAGAAACTACAAGAATGTCTTTTAACGCTAAAAATCGTTTAATTGTTTAAAAGAATTTTTTAAAACATATAAGATTATTGTAACCTCATATTCGGTCATCGTAAAATTTTACCTTCGTCACAAAAGAATACATTTCTTTGTTACAAGTTTATATAGTTCAATTTCATGCTTGATTCCAAACGCTATTGAGAAACTAATCTTATTTATCATCACAATAGATAAATCACAAAAAAATGTAATCAAACTACGTCATCTCCACGTATATCCACCGAACATGTTACAGAAGCAGTACGTAATTACGGGATAACTTTGAACGAGATTAAAAAAAAAAAAAAAAAAAAAAAAAAAAAAATCCAATGAAATATTCGAACGCACATACATTTGATTCCATGGTATATTTTTTCTACCCCGGCATTATCGTCGATCAAAAAATCAATTAGCATTTTGAATTACACGTCGCTTTCTCTGCGGGATTTGTTCCATGTTTCATTCGTTAATCGATCGGGTGAAACATCGTCAAGCCCCAAAGGCGTTAATTTGAAAAAATATCGAATGTCCTTTAGATAATGGGGTTCAATTACAAACTATGAATGTAATTTGAAATTTATCATTATATAGAGTTTTAATAAAATTAAAAAATTAATTAAATTAATCGGCGCGAAAACAATTTTTTACTGGTATAAACGTATAAATATTCAATAAACTAATGATATTTTTGTAAAAGTACGATAATTTTCAATATTTGCTTTTAAAATAAGACAACGATAAATATATTTAAAGATTTATTGAAAAAACGTTTTAAATAAATTTATATGATATATTATATTTTTTGATCATATCGAGTAACATAAACTTCCAAACATTGATCAATATCTACGTTTTTAAAATTCTCGATAGACCGATAACAATAAATTATTTTTTCTAATTCATAAATCGGAATGTAAATAAAAACATCGCGAGCCTACAGAAACCAGCATAAAACTGAGAAAAAAGAGCATAAAGATTAAATAAAAAAAAAAAAAAAAAAAAACAAAAAAACGAACATGTCACATGTATATTTACACTAGCAAGTTTTATTCTCAGGAGGTAACATCCTTCAGGATGCGCCGCGATGTAGCATCGCAATGGCACCGCTGCTGCAGGTGGTACTCGAACTCTCTTCCTGCCTCAAAAGAACGAGAAGAACGAGACGCAAAAAGAAAAAAAAGTAAGATATACTCGGGGAGGATTTTCTCTTGGGTCCTTTTGTCGAGGAAAGAAACTGAAGGAGGCCAACAACGGGGAGGAAATTTTTAGCTAGCGAACGTTTTCTCCTCAATTTTGCAGCCCCTTCGCTTATAAAAAGTATAAGTACATGTATATATATACGAAGTAGCAGTAGGAACGAAGGATAGAAAAATAAAACAAAAGGAGAGAGCAAATAAAAGAAAGACAAAAAGAGAAAGAAGACATCATGTTGTCTCTCGAGAGAAAGAAACGTCTCTTGCGGCGAATTTTCTCGTGTCTTTCCGATCGCGAGGTAAGGCTTGTACGACGTAAAACGAGAGAGAGAGAGAGAGAAAGAGAGAGTGGGGGGAAGAGAAGAAAGAATGAGAGAAAAGGCAATCTTGCCAGAAGAGCGGAAGCACGCAGCGAATGAGATTTAAGAAGGGAAGCCGCCGCGGAATGAAAGACTGTTTTCTGTATGTGACCGAAGGGAAGTAACGTTGGATTTGTTGGATGTGTATAGGATTCAAAAATCTTATAAAGTAGAAGAGACAAGATGGAATGAAATGCTTCACCGTTGCTACCCGAAGAAGAAATAAGAAAAAAAATGATTTATTAATTTAAAAGAAAAAGCAAAAAGAAGGCGAGATGAACCAAACGTTTCGGCATTTGAAAAATTTTTACCATTTAACGGAAAGTCTATACATACATCGACATAATCTTAAAAGCCTTTCATCGGCTTTATTTCAAACACGATAGCTTTGCTTTTAAAAACATCCGCGTTATACGAGTTTTTACAATGCATAAATATCCGAGCGCGCATAAAAATCCGATACTCACACGCACCGAACGCTATACGGCGGAGAAAAACAAAAGGTATAACTTTCAAGGAGCAAAAAGAGAAACACTCATCAGGATTTTGTGCCTTTATCGCGCGTAACACCGGCTTTTTTCTTTATTTTTGTTCTTTTGAAAGGTAACGCAAAATATTTGCATTCGTTCCGACAGATGTATCTAAAGGATTTTACACGAAAGAGTAAAGAAAGGTAACTTTGTCGGTAATCCTTTTTTTCTGCCTTTTTCTTTTTTCTTTCTCTTTTTCTTTCTGCAACGAAGTATTTTTGCCTTTTAAAGAGGCAAAGAGTGCCGAAAAAATATAAGAATAAATGTTAAAGTTAAATTTGATAATAAGCACGGGATATTAAAGAGTGCAGTTTTTTATTGAACGAATGCGATATACTCGTATGTGTTAAATTTTCACTTGAACTAAGGATTAATATTTTTTTTTTTTTTTAAATTATTTTAAAATATGTTTTACTTCTATACGCAATAAAAGAAATACCTGATAATTCGGATTGTTCTAATAAATATAAGAGAGCAACAGAAAAGACAAAAAAACTCAAAAGATTATTTCATCTTCTTGTGCAAAAACATTCATACGCGTTAAAACAAAATTAAAATCAAGGCGAAAGAACAGGTATTTATCGAAGAGGCGCGAACGAAATTTGATAACAGTGATCGGGGCAGAGGGCAGAGATTGCATCGGTAAACGCTCAGTCCTGCACTTAATTATTCTTGGACATAGGCAATCGAAGCGTCGATCAGAGGGAGTTTCGCTTTGCTCGGGCGAGAAACAGCAGCAGCAGCTTTGCCGTATTACAGCGAAGGATATATCCCGGACTCGAGATAAAATCACCCTCTCTCTCTCTCTCTCTCTCTCTCTTGCTCTCTTTCTCTCGGTATCTCCCCGTTAAAGCAAAGGAACAAAGGGCATACAAACACACGTCCTCAATACGTACACACACATAGATACAGAGAAGCTTTCTCGAGCGACTAACCGATGTAATCTGCGCGCAGTGGCCGCAGCGGCGACCTCCACGTTACAACTCGAAAGGTAATTGACGCTCTTGCGCGCACACGCAAGAGAGAAAGGAAAAGAGAGAGATAGAGAGAGAGATGGAGAAGTGGATTTTACAATCACGGGAACGATGCGGATCGGAACGATCATGCTGACTATGACCCTTCGACAGCAAGATCGCGTTGATACGATTCTTTCGTTTCTACTTGCACCGAGGTTCTTTCCTAGTTTTTTTAGGATTTTACGAACTGGATTGAGTGCACGTAAGAATGATTTTTACTGTTTCTTGTGTACTTTACAAAATTTTAAGCCTTTCATTTTCTTTTTACATAAAAGTATATCTCAACAAAAAAATTTTCACAAAGAAAAAAAAAAAATCTTTCATCGTGAAAAGCATTAATCACGTGGCGAATGCTCAACGCACCGATACACTACACGCTAATTCGGTCACGAAGTTATTGCACGTAACACACATAAACCTAACACACTCACAAAGGGCCGAGTACTTACGCACGGCTGGGCACACACGCAAACACACGTATATCTCCTCTTACGTAGCCAACTTCCTATCGTATCTCTCTCCGCGATCGCAATTACGCGCGTCCGTCGAGAGTCCGCGTAACGATGCGTTAGCATACAAATCCACGTCCTTCGGAATTAGTTGGACTCTATCTCTCGCTTCTTATTCGCGAAATTGCGCAGGTTGGATATTGTGAAATCGTCGTGCGTATGAGGGAGAATGCAAGAGAGCAAATATGTTGAACGCAATGTACGCGATCCTCGAACTTTTAATAAATTTATATTGCTCTTTCTGTGAACTTTTTGTAAGTTATGTATGTTTATTTATTAAAAAGTTGGAGATAAACTGTTAAAGATTTTTTTAAACTCGAAAATTGACAAGCGGCTAGTGAGAAGAAATTGTCATTGTAAATAATCGATTGGCTTTATTAAATTATGTTTATAAAACCATTATGATTATTGATGCAAAATTCACAATCGCAAATTACAAGAAAATTTTTTATTTATCGTTTAATTGAAAAAGAATAATTTAAAAAAACTATTTTTCATTGTTTACAATAATTAATCAATATAAAAAAAGTAAAACATCAACTATAATAAAAAGAGATTTACACAATGTAAATTTCTCAAATAAAACGAGATTTTTAACGAATCGAGTCACAAATATCTCTTCCAAATTATCGAAAGAAAATGCATAAATATTTACGTTACGTGAAAAAAGGAAAAGAAAAAAAGAAGAGGAAGTAGCAACGATGTATCGCACCGAAACAAGGTAAACAGAGGCGCATAACAGGAGGCAAACTGAAAAAAGTTAGTTTTAAAATCTCATTACTAGAGAAAGAGAGCTAGAGAGAGAGAGGGAGACTAGACCTCTCCAGAGAATAGGTAAACCTCCTCCTCCAAGAAATAAAATTCACTTCGCGAAGAAGAACAGAGGAAAGAAGAAGCCGCCCGAAGTCTTGCGCGCATTCGGTAGTAAAAGTGTCTTTCGGACTTTTGCTTCGTCTTTTAAATTTTTTAGCATCCAATTCTCGCTACTGCAAATGGAGATGGGGAAAGAAAAAATAGAGGAAACGCGAACGGATTTATTGTTTTTAAGCGCCTTCTAGCGTTTAATCCTTTGGTTCTTTAGCGTTCAATTGAAAATTTGAACGGTATGGTTAATTATATTTTCAGAAGAAACTATTTTTTGTTTAATTAAATTTAAGAATTTAAGTTATAAACATTAAATAATTTAATCATATATATTAAACAAATATTTAATCAAAAACCGCTTTTCATTTAATTTAATTTAAATAGTCCTATTCTAAATTAACTACAATTTTTTTACATTAAACGTTTGCATACAGGTCAATAGTTAAAATTACACATTGACAACCAATTATTTTCAACACCAGCATCTTTGCTTTTTATCATAATTAACGATTGTCTTTAACGCGTTACATCATTTTCAACTTTCACTTAAAAAAAAAAAAATATATATATATATAATAATAATAATAATAATAGAAAAAAATAAAAAGTATATTACATAGCTGCAACTTTATAATAAATTTGCAGTCCATAATAAAATCTATGCCTGCTTACTCGCATACATACAAAGTAATAACGGCGCGATGAAAACTTGACGCAAAGTCGTTGTCTTCGCGACGAGAAAAGCGTCTCGTGTTCCAAATAAAATCGAAGCAATCACTTACGCAGATTCTCTTTCTCTTTCTCTATTTCAACGATATGAATGATTTATTCGCCGACGCGACACCTCGAAAATCTCCGGCACTCCTTGGACCTCGAATGTTTCGCGTGTACACATAATGACACGTATGTATCGTATACATATATGTATATCGTAGACTTAAACGCTCGCGAGACTTTCTTAATATACTATAGTGCATACGCCATAAATATGCGCTTACGGAAGCGCGTTGCGCACGCGGAAATCCACGCGAACTAATTAGCCGGCTGATAGAATATGTGCATGTACATAACGTAATGCCGCACGTGTATATACACGCGGTGATTACGCACAATTATTAGCAATGGGATGCGAACCGAGAGAACGTTTAAGGAGGATGGTACGAAGGTACGTCTTTAATATCGATGATTGAGTCGATAAGACCGTAGAGATAAGGAAGATTGGGCGAATGTGAGAATTTCGTTTCAAGAAAAGAATGCGAAAGCAGTTTAAAATGTTTTGAGATTTTACTTTGCGTATCTAATTATTATGCACTCGTTTTATTTATGAATGTTTTTTATGTACTCCTGGGAAATAATTTTCAAGTTTAATGCATTATATTATCGACATTTGTCGCGTATCGATAAAATTCTAAATAATTTAATAATAAATAATTCATTTTTAATATTAATTAAAAAACTATATAAATCTTTGAAATATTATCAAATTAATACAAAATTTTATTTACGTTTAAGAGTTACGATTGTGAAAAAAAATATATAAATAAGACAAGTCTAACATTTCAGACGATTTACGTTTTATAATCAAATGATTGTTGAAATTTGACTCAATCAGGTGGAAAATTCACATAAGTAATCAGATCCAAATTCTTACTCCAAGCTGCTTATTATGTCGGCGAATGCAATGTCCGAAGTAACACGAATCCAGAGTTCAATTGTACCGTCATTAAAAGCCCAGGCATTCGTCAACATTGTACTTTTACCCTTTACATAACAAGTTAACAAATGTTCGCGTCTATACTTACAGCCCCATGAAGAAAAATGAAAAACGAACAAAAGCGTAAAAATCATATCAATGCTTGTACAAAATCACCGAACGTAATGTAACATAATATTCATAATAAAACGGGCGCGATTCAATTGTAAATATCAACGGGCGAAAATAAAACGGGGCTGAATTATCCGTCAACGTTACAAACAAACGAACGACGTAGCGCGTAAAGTTTTAATCAGACCGTATACAGCGCCGCTCGCCGAAGTTACGCCGATTACGCAATACCTTTTTTTTTTATCTCTTTATACACATGCACACACATGCACACCTGATAAAACCATACAACGAAGCTATATCGTACTTCTCGCGCTTTAAATCTCGTTAAACGCGCGAGCCCGCGCACGGGGCATTGATAAACGCGTTTACGTACGCGTAGTGTAAAAACTACACACGGAAATCGCGAAATTCAAACTCGTCTAAATTACGACTCTCTCGGTCTTCCACCAACAAGTGGTGTGGCGTACTGATATATATATATATATATATATATATATATATATATATATATATATATATATATATATCAGTCGATTATTCATAGGTGATTGATTGTACCAGATCGCAGAGCGGCGTGGGTTAACGATAACGATCTCTTTCGACGCGGACGCGTTTCGTCCGCTCGATCCTTTCGCAGCTGCGGCCGTCTTTCTTCTTTCTGTTTTCTTTTTTCGTGTAATTGCCTTTAATTAGAATTATCGTAGGGGCAAGCGAGCGCACGAATCGTTAATCGTGGTAATGATGAATTTCGATAATTAAACATTTTCTCGCGAGTGCGTTTTTTTTTTTGCGCCTTTTGCGCTTTAGTAGTTACGCATACACTTGTGAAATTGATTTATATTGCGCGTTTCGGTACTTGCAAACCAAAGTCCAAGGAGATTTATTTGTGAGTTGGCGTAATTGATGTGCCACACGCTAAGGCACATCGAAAGAAACTGATTTGAAAAAACGTATGTATACTATGCGGATAATATGTAAATTTAGAAATTATTAATTATACAAGAATTGAAATCACTGAGAGCAATGGGCGAAAGATTAGAGAAATAACCGATAAATTAATTTAAAGTTTTACGTATGGGGTTCTACTAGTGTGTTTTTCTCCATTGAAAATCGTGTAAAATATTTTTATTCGATGCGTTCGAATAATTTTAGCATAAGATACGATAATACCTTATTTATTACCGATAACATGTATTAAAACGTTACAAACTCTTGCGTATCTTTGTAAACGATAGTTTTAACGATAACTTGTTTGAAAAATTTTTATAATTTCGATACAATTTATGTCGCTTCGCGTACTCCGTTTTTCGAAAGAAAGAGAGAAAGAGAGAGAGAGACAAAGGAGAGAAACAAAAGTGTAAAACCGTATTGCACTATATCTACGGTAAAACTTGGTTACTTACGTTTTTCTCTCGTGAAATATAACTACGCCACTTACACGAGAGCTAATACCGTAGTATGTCTATAGCTATCCATAAAATAAACGTCAGAATTTAGCCAACGGACAAACAAGCGTTTCGATAAGAATTACACGTTGAACTGCTACTACGATGATAGCAGCAATTTGTTTCAAAGATTTGCGCGAAAGTGAAACAAAAAAGTTCGACGATGCCATTTCAAGTCTATCGCATGCAGTCTCGAAAAAGAGAGAGAGAGAGAGAGAAGAGAAGACATCGGATGTACATGATCGGTCGAGCAAGTCACGTTAGATCCATTTGCGCGGTGCATTTGCGGGGCTGCTGAAGTTGTATAAAAGTCTGCGCGCGCGAAGTTACGAGTGGTATGCACGCGCGGTATTATACATACGCGGAAGCTTGAAAGCTCTTGTTCTCTCTCTTTCTTCTTCCTATCATGTACGTGTGCGCATTTTCGATAGCTTTCGTGAATGTGTTTTTTTACCTTTCTTTTCCGTTTTAATGGAATTACTGGCAGCTAGTCAAAAATGGAATTTAGGTGGATTCAGCTACTGTTATAAAATGAAAATGTTTACCGCTATAGGTGTTACACAGTCATGTACGCAAGTTTTTGGATTGTACTATTTTGAAAGTAAATAATTATTTTTTATTTATTTATTTATTTTTTTTTTTGAAAATTTCTACGCGAAAAAAGAACTATATACAGACGTAATTTACAATTTGTTCGATAAACGTGCAATTAAATAAAAATTAAAATAATTTTTATAATAAAATAAAGAAAACAAATTCAACTCGTTATCGGGATGATTTTTATAGGTATAGTATTCACACCTGTCTTGAAGATGCGCTCACATTTTGCTCGTAAATTTAATAGTTTCCACGAAATCGAAATTTCGCAAATAGTTTTAGTTTAAATGACAAAGAGCAATAATAATCAGAGACCGCAAATGACGAAAGGCATCAAAATATCTCGTGGAACACCTCATTAGGCTTGTTAATTCGGCATCGATTGCCCAACTATATTTTGCTGGCTGTATCTCTCTCTCTGCATATATCCGCGAACGTTTAATACGTATACATAAAAACATACACAAATATGCACCCGACATTTAATAAATCTCACAATAGACAATTAACTGACGAATGCAAAACGGACTCGTAGTGAATCGATCGATTACGTTCCATTCTTTCTTTCTCTCTCTCTCTCTCTCTCTCTCTCTCTCTCTCTCGCGTTCACTCATTGTACTTCAATTGAATTAACGTAGAAAGAGATAGAAAGAGAAGGGAAAAAGGTGAGGGACAGAGAAAAAGGGCGCACATAGAGACTGACGCTGATTGCACTCACGGCGAGCGAAATATTCGATTTCTTCTCTAACCCGTAACGCGCGTGTGCCCGCACACCCCACTTTGCCAAAGTAAATCTCCTCGGAGCTCGGATTCCACTCACACACATATACACACGTATACATACACGTACAAGTACGGCTACCGTGACGTGGATTAACTCAAGGAAAGATATCGTCTAATGTTACGGCGAAGTGAGAAAGTCACACATACACATACCGCCGTCGGACCTTTGTCCATCAGGAGAAAGAGGCTGCTTCAGCTGCTTTTACTTCTGCAGCTAAAAGGTTTCGATAATCGATACTATCTCTCTTTCTCTCTTTCACTCTCTATATCCCTATCTCTCTATCTCTCTCTCTCTATCTCTCTCCCTCTCTTTCGTTCTCTCACAGAGCGAATTTGTGGATTCGTCGCTAAACGGCTGTCGGTGATCAGGTGCCAGCGTGAGATGGGAAAACGATGAGGTTCCACGCGCATATACTCAGTCGATCACACGAGAGTAATAAGATTTACCGTGCGAACTGCTACGATTTCGTATACCAAAGAGACGTGGCGAGATGTTTTAATGTCATAGAGAAAAGAAAATAAACTTTAAATAATGCATGCTTTAATTTACACGTTAGAAATTGAATTACTTAATTTATTGTTAGAAAATGTCTGATATAAAATCTGATTAAAAATTTGAAAAAAATTTATTAAAATTATATATGAAATAATTGAGAAGCATAAATATTGATTTTTAAGATTGTATTGTTTAACATTTTCACTAATGTTTTAATAAAGCATAAAAAATACATAAAAAATGCAATATATTAATAATAATTATCAGTAAAAAAAAAAATCACTTTGTGTACATTTTATGAGATAATAAAAAATTTACTTTCGATTTAAAATTTCTAAGCAATAAAAACAAGTAAATTTTATCTGCTCTTTTAATGTAACAAAGACTAATTTAAATAACTTTTAACAGAGATAACGATAATTGGATAATAAAAATTTTTTAAGATAAATTACCAAAAACAAACAATAAATTTTAAATTAATACGTTAATATGCCAATGAAAAAATTTTATTACGTACATTTATTGTTTAATACGTTCGAATAAAAAAGTAAAATACAGAAACAAATAAAATGAGTATTCATACTTTCATAAGAAAGCTAACACGCTGACACGTACACGTTCAAGCGTGACTCAAATAAACTATTCTAGAAATCCTCTTTCGATGTTCCAAAATAATCCCCCAAATGTATTTTTCAGCGAGCGACGGTTGAAAGTCGAGCCGAAAATCGCCGATTAATAACGGCATTTCTCTCGCAATAGAAGAACTAACAGCAATAACATCTACCTTTATTCAACAAGCTCTTAATTGACGCGCAAAGTCTCGGTCGATTAAGCGGGAATTTAACAAGCAAACGTAACTAACTAACGCGATATATAAACATATTTGCATATAAGACACGAAATCCTCGCGACTGAAAAACAAAAAAAAAAAAAAGAAAAACAACAGAAAAGGAGGTAAAAAGAAAGAAGAATAAACGAAAGAAAATGAGATAAAAGGGCAACATATACAAGGGACCGAAATCGCAAAATTAATCAGACTTTTAATTAATTCTCGAGATTCGCCGGTTCCCACTTTCCGGTAGTGGTACGCACGCGTTGCGTTAATAACTGCTTCGTTCTTTATTTATTTTTTTCTTTTCCGTATTTTCACGTCTAATTCTCCGACCACGCGTCTAGCGTAGCAAAGTTTGTATATTGCAAAAAGCTGGTGGGAAATTTCCGTTTGCCTCGTGATAAATACGAGGTATATATAAGCAAAAGGGACGACGGCGGGAGATCAAAAGTTTCTTGCAAGTGGAAAAGCTGCCCGTGTATTTTTGGTGCAAAACAGCACGAACGCGTTTTTGCGGTTACGAACTGGCTCGAATATTTCGCAGAGGGAATTAATTAATTTGACCGTACGACAATTTTTTTTTTTTTATAAAGATGAAGCGAGGATAAGGTGCATTTTTAAATTTTGATTAACGAATAGTGTTTAAGAAATAGAAACTAGTTTTTGTATTTAAAGAAATATAAATTTCGTTTATAGTTTACTAATGCATTATAATTTTTCAGATTGATAAAAAATAAGCTTTGTAAAACAAATTTTACAATTCTATTTTACCTTTTAATTTGCTGAACTAATAAAAAAAGATATCCTTAGTTCCACGATGCTATTTTTAATGTTTTAAAACAATCGTACAAACAATACACGAACTCTTAACAAAAATACATACACAAGACTAAAAAAAAAAACTCAGCAACGGTGGGAAATCGCTTGTAAAGTTAGCGTATAAAAAAAACAATAGTACAGAGAGCCACTCAGCTGCACCTGTCCAAGGGCGAAAAGTTTCTGCTCGTTACTCGACAAACTCCCAAGTGCGTTTCTCCTTCTCTCTCTCTCTCTCTCTACACACATATTCCGAGATTGAGTATATCAATGATGCATGTGTGCGCATTTATATATATATCTACGTGTGCGAACTCTCGAGTTAAAAAATTATTCCAGGCGCGCACAGGAATAAGTTCCCAAATGGGTATCATAATTTTTCTTCTTCTTTTCTTCTTTATACACTCATTATATATGATGTACCTACATATCGAAAAAAGCGTAATTTATAAAAATTTGAAGATCCACGCATGAAATTACGATCGATTAAATCATACGATTATGCAAGCCAAGAGATTATACATATAAATTCCGGTATAAATTAATAATTCTGACGATGCTATAACAAATTAAACAAGTACAATCGTTTGCTTTATTATAATAGAATTGAGAAAACGAGAGCAGCGTAGCGGTGCGTTAATGTCAAAATAAATATTTACGAGAAAATTCTGACGGGACGCTGTACCTTTCTCTCTCTTTTTCTCTTAAAGGTGATGTTTTCCGACGAATTTATTATGATCGAACTTGTACATACTCACGCATGATTTTGATTTATAACGTGTCAATGTCAAGCGCTACTTGTTTTAATTTGTATTAATTATTATGCGCGTAATTAATTAATACAAACACTTGGAAAATGTAAATAAAAGATGTTGAATTTTTTAACAATAAATCGTTTGGTTGACATCGATTACATAATGCACACATATAAACAATAGATTTTTTTTCAATTGTTATCCACATATAATCTTCGACGGTACCTTTATTTCAATCCGTAATCAATAAATTAGCAACGATAAAAATTTTTTTCAATCGAAACAGCTCACACATCGTCGATTTTATGCTTCGAAGTTACGGATTTCGCTTTCGATACACGAACGGAGCGCATTTAATACGTGTATAGATATACATCGTGACTCACTCGTGTGTATTACCGAACGCCATACTTAACAGAAGCGAGAGTGAACAACGCGAGTTCTAAAAGGGGAAATCATTATCGGCGCGCTGCAGCCTTTTTTTTATTTTTTCTTTTTCTTTCTTTCTTTCCTCGCACGCGCCCGCGAGACTACGTATCTCTTCGCGAGAGAAAGGACTCCTTTCTTTCCTCTTTGGCTTTTGTTTGGCTTAGCTCTTTTATGGAGAGAAAAAGAGAAACAGAGAGAGAGAAAGAGAGAGAGAGAGAGAGAGAGAGAGATAGGGAGATACAAGGGAGCTGGTAAGAGAGACACGTATAGAACACCACGTGGCTTCCTGCTTGTCTCACCTAACGGTTACGACTGAGTAATACTCGCGGCTCGATGCTCGTTAATTTTCGCTTTTAGCTTTGCCTGGCTACCGTGAGTTACTTCGTTTCGTCGCTTTAGCTTTGGAAATGGATTTGACTTATTGGGTGTTTATTATGTCGGAGATTGAATCTTCTTTTTTTTTTATCCCCCGAGAATTTGAATTTTAATAATTATAAGTCGACGATTGGTAAATCTACATAGAAAGGTGATGATTATTATTGATTGATGGCGAATTAAAATACGAATATTAAATTATAGACGAATTTGATTATAATTGACTTAATGATTTATCTAAAAAATAAATTTAATATTACGATTAACTAGTTTCGAAATGTATTTCACAGTCGTAGTATGAAAATTTAATTTAATCAATCTTACTTCAAATTAATATGTCAAATATTTCATCAAGCTTAAAAAATATCCAGCAAATGTTTTATTTTAATAATTTATTCAGTTCTTTTTTCGTGATATTTTTATTTCATCGTCGGTAATAAATTTCACATTAATTGTAACAGTCGCTTGCTATTTTTAACAATTAGTAATTTATTATTCACATGGTATTGATAATATTTTTCTTTAAAAAGAAAAAAAAGCGAACATTTTGTCAAGCGACTCGAAAATAGCATCTTCAAAGCTGTATCAGTGACGGCATTAAGTGTCAACAAGAAAAACTCGTTTAAAGACGTTAAAGAAAGTAGAAAAAACAAAAGAGGAAACAAAAGGCCGGAGGAGAAAAAAATTGTTAAAACAAACCGCGCGAGCTGAATGTAATCCCAGGTGCCGTTGGCTAAGGCGGAAACAAGCGGGCGCGCGGAAAAAGTGGCAGCCCGACGGCGACTTCACTTTACGAGAGGAAAAATTCATAAGTTGTACCGGTGACGGAAAGAAGAGACGATTGTATAAGTATATATGTATATATGTAGAAATAAATGCCTCTAGGACAGGTTTACATATGTGTGTGTGTGTGTGTGTGTGTGTGTTTATGTGCGTGTGTGTGTATGTGTGAACGCTTTTACACACTTGTGATTAAACGCATTCACTATGACATTCAAAGTGTCCATCTTTCCTATACCTTCTTTCTCCCCGCAAGCGCAACGACTCCTCTTCCTCTTGTCTTTCTTCGTGTCTCGCTTTCTATCTCTCTCTTTCTGTTTCCTTTTTTCGCTCGGCGCAATTTCCAGTTCAGGATCGAGAAACCAAACGACGGCGGTTCGCTTCGAGCGGACGTTGAAAAGCTCGTGAAATAGTTGATTTATTACCGCGGTGGATCAAGTTCAATGGTCTAAGAGAGCAATTATTTTTTTATTTTTTATTATTTTTTTTTTTTTTTCTTTAAAAAGGTCACATTTTACACGGCTTTGAATGCCGAGAGCCGTCTTATAATAGCATCTTTTGCGTATGTAAGCTGCGATAGTTTTAAGTTTTTATCGAGAGTGTCTTTAAGGAGATCGATCGACGCTAAGTGATGGCAGCATTTTATTAGTACATTGTAATCCAATTAATTTTATACCTACAGTATAAACCTGAATGTAGTAGGCAAAATGCCGAAAAAATTTTAATGATTAAATAATTTGAACAATTAGTTTTTGTACTTAACACTAGATTGCCGGAGCAAGTCAATTTGACTTATTTATGATTTTAAAAATCTGCTGAAAATATATTTTAAAACAGAATATATATGTTAAAAATGTTTTGAATACAATTTAAATTCTATTTTAAAGAAACTTTATTCAAAACAATTTTCACATATAAATTTTGTTTTTAAAGTATATTTTCCGCAGATTTTTAAAATCACAAATGAGTCAAATTGACTTGCTCCGGCAATCTAGTGTTAATAATTACTTAATATTAGTAAATAAATGATTAAAAATATGTTTAACATTTTATATGAAATATAAATACTATGATTCAGTCGTTTATTTTTTTTTTTAAATATTATTGTATTATAAATATAAATTTTATTTAAAAATTATAATTCGTTACCTATTTATAAAAAAAAATTTTATAAATTCTTTTAATTAACGCAATGTGCTGACTTTCCATTTTAGTCAACTAATTAATATTTATATTTTGATATTTTCTTCCCATTAAAGAAAGAAATATCAGAATTACAATTACTCTATCCACAAGAGAAATCCATTATTGTAAATAACTTATTAAATGTGAATTTTCAAGTAATTACATTAATTCGAATTATTGTTCAACTTGCTTAACCGTGAAATAATTTATGACATATTCTTGCAAATAATTCATTAGCAAAATAACGCCGTGCAAGATATTTAGAAAGTCCATTGTGTATATGAAATTTTTTTTTTCAATGATTTCAAAACATTGATGAATTTTTTTAAATGTAAGTATTAATTTTTAAAAACGCTTTTAAAGAATGAATAACGAAGCTGTATTGTTTATAATACAAAGACTAATTATGCATATCAAGTTAATTTGTTAAATTCAGTATACCTAATGTTTAATTTTCCGCGTATTGTACAAACTAAGGTAGTTTAAAACATTATTCATGCTCAATTGAACAAACTTTAGACATTCGTAAAGCAGCAAAAAAAAAAAAAAAAAAAAAAAGAAAAAAAAGAAAACAAAAAAAAAAAAACAATGGCTTTTTATTACCATAGAAAATCAATTATGTTTTAATTAATGAAACACTTAGACCACATGACTAATAATGTCTTTAGTCATGTCAGACAAATGTATCTCAACCGTTCTCGCGCCTTTCCTTCCTGGTCTCTCCAATTTCACTTTCCACGCAGCTTACACGCTCGATCCACTACGTTATGAAAAATCCGCAAAATGAAACGCATCTCTATGTATATATACACACGTGTAAAAACGTAAAAACGTATGGTACAACAATAAAAGAAAAAATGAAAGAAAGATAGATGTAAAGCAGCTGCGCATATATAAGTGTATGTACACGCTGTTGGTATCACCTCTCCCCCCCCCCCCCCCAATATATACTTGCTTAACCGGGCTAATCCTCCGCGTGTACACGCGTGCGCTCGCGCATGTACGTATTTACACGCTAGACTAAGGTGAACGTTTTGCGATTATCTGGGTCATTACGGACTTGCGTAACACGGTAAGAGTTATAGCAATCGACCAATCGTGGACTCTCTATCTCTCTTTCTCACTCTCTCTCTCTCTCTCTCTCTCTCTCTCTCTCTCTCTCTCTCTCTCTCTCGGTAGCTATCGCTAAGATGTAGATGCATTTTGATAGTACAAACAGAACGACCGAAGATTAATGCATTCGAAAGAAGGTGATGCGTCTTTTGGCGATTTGGTGATGTATCGCTGACTTTTTTCTTCCATTAGATAAGTAAAATTGATGAAATACTGATCGTTGACTACATTAGGAGAAGAGAGATTTGAAAAGAGATTTTCAAATTATTGAGAAAGCGCTTCTTAATTATGAGAATTAGTGCAAAGCTCTAATGTTATTAGCGTGGACGACGCATTTTTTTATGGTTGTTAATAAAATTTGAATATATAAATATTTTTAATCCACTTCCTTTTTCTATATCAAATTTCACTATGAATGCGTGTAATTACTATATCAGACTAAATAAAAGGAGAAAGGCGAAAGGTGATGAAAGAGCACCGATAATAAACGGTAGCCCATCTCGAGATTACAGAATAGCGATACTTACTAAAGCGTCACCGCAAATATAACATGTGTTATATTAGCATATATAACGCATTAGCTATTAGTAACGCTCTTCTTTATGTTTAATTCTTTGATCGAATTTTTTCGTAAGCGGTAAAAAAGTAAACGAGAAAAAATTTTTTAGAACTTTATCGCAGAGGACTCGAGGATATAAAGTTGGCTCTTTCTTTCGCCGGAGAAGTCGTACTCGTGTATCGAATTTCGTGAGCCATTATAAGGTGTAGAACACTAGTAACGCTATACTTACCCTAATCCTTTTAGTTTTAAAAGAGAAACGGTTTCGTATCATAGAAAATGGCGGCTTTGGAAAAGTTTGAGAGAGCGACGGTTAATCTTACCGATGAGGAAACTATTATTCTTTAATTTAAAAAATTTTAAACAACACTTAAATTGACGCGTTAGACGCGCGATGGATGGATACTGCAAATGGCTATTATCAAAAATTATTATCGCCATTTATCTTGTTGTACAATCTAACGTATATTTCGTCTATAAAGAGAAGCGCAAACGTTGTTAATGATTTATTTCATAAACGTGCTCAAGAGCAATTGAAAAATTTCCATTCTTGTTTGAATAAATATAATGCACATTCATAAATTCTATTGTTATTCAACGAAGATCGAACATTTCTTAAATTTTTCAATAGATTAATCGATTTTATCCGCGCTTGGACAATCGTCGTTAAAAATTTATAAATATCATACCGACGAAAAGAAAAATAAATTAAACTATAAATCATTTAAAATAATTCCTCGTCGAAGCATCGAATTTTTACACAACACAAAGGAATGTTTAATCCATCGTTGTACTATACATACAAGAAAAAAAAAAAAAAAAAATCGGATTAACAAAATTTTTTTCCTGCAGTAAAAATGTTAAAGGTTGCTTAAGCCAACCGAAGCAGCGCTATACATTCTCTGTTCGTCCTGCAATACGCAAATCCGATAGCAGATAGAGCAAGATATACAGATAAAAAAAAGTTTAAAAAAAAAGTAAAGTCGATAAACACACTCGAGTGAATCTCTTTATCCGCTTCCAGATGCATACATACACACACACACATACACATATACTCATATACCGATCGGCGCCGAGTAGGAATTCACTCACCGAAGCGTTTTCGCGAAAGCAAACGGAAACCAAAGCGATGTATCGATTCGGGAAGCCTTTACGGGGCCAAAAGCCACGAGACAAAGTAGCACTCGCGGTCTACAAAGGATAGACGAAAGTCTTACTCAACGAGTCGTATGCGTACACGATAATGTACACAGGAAGCCGCGCATGCTGATGGATATCGATAGACAGAAACGAAATATACGAGTGAACGCGTATCGTCAAAACTTACCTCAAGCCACCTGAAAGAACAAAAACGTCGTTTTCATCGGTTACAAGGACGCGATATCATGCACGAAAGACTCTTCGGATACGCATCGTCGAGGTCTGGCGTCTGGTAAATTAAATATGCTCGGGTGTGTGCATACGCGATCCCTTTATTTTTCACCTTGAGGATCCTGTCTGCGAGGGCGCGCGTATGCGAGTGCGAGTGTGTGTGTGTGTGTGTGTGTGTGTGTGTGTGTGTGTGTGTGTGTGTGTGTGTGTGTGTGTGTGTGTGTGTGTATGTGTACATTGAGATAAGGCTCGACACAGATCGTCTTGCGTATATTTTCGAAGGTTGGCGCGTGAAATTGAAATTAACATAAGTCTGCGGGCGCGTTGTGGGACGCGTTTACGTGTGTGTATAATGCTAGTCGTCGTGTGATTATCTTGGACGTTTATGAAAAATTCATATTATATGAATGAATTATTCAAGCTGGTATTTATTTGTGATCGTTTCTTTTAACGCGCGACTTTTTCGCCCCTCTCCCTCCTTTGGGTTTATGCGTAAATTTGAAAAGAATGGCGCACGTATGAAAAATAAAGTAACGAAGAGATAAAAATTTTCTTTCTTTTGTTGAGTGCTTGATAAATTAATAATGGAATAAAGATTAAGCTACGATTAAATTTTTTTATTTTACTTTTTATAGGTTAATGTCGGACAGTAAGTGCGAGCATTACTGAGCCACTATTTAATTCAAAAATAGTTTTAAATATTTCATGAAAAATTTATGATCAAGGCATTGTTTAACAAACACTGTTTCTTAATTACATAAAACTGATGACGAGAGTGTATAAAGACAATGTATAATTTTATCAAACGATAGAAGATAATTTCAAAAGATTTTTAAGACAATCTTTAAAATATCAATAATCAAAAATTCTTTAAAAAATTAAGTCATATCTTTTGGAATTAAAAAAAAAAATTAACATTGTGCAGAAATAAATTAAGCTAAAGCAAATTTAATTTCCAATGCGTGATAAAAAAAAAAGATGAATAATTTATTATCGCGAAACCACGCGAGAATACAACGCGAAAATAGAATAATAAAATAATCAAAGAATCAAAATCCAAGAAAGTCAGCTTCTCGGAAACATAAACTGGCATTTTTTCGCAATAAATCGATACAAAAAAGAAAATGTCAAAAAAGAAGACGAAGAACACGAAGAAAAAGAGCAAGCGGAATAAAAGAAGAGGCAAACAAGCCATTGCCGCTCGTTTACAAATCTCCTCGAGTCCTCGATGACGATCCACCGTGAAATCGATCGAACGATGTCACGGCCAGTGACCTTAGAGTTCGAATCCCGGCGGTTACTTTACTGCCATCGTTATATTTTTGCCACCTTTGGCTAAGTTCTGATCGGTGCGAATCGCGTTCTATCTCACCACTCTAAATTTGCAATAAGGAATAAGGAATTTCGCGAAACAATATCGCCAACGGATTACCGATTCCGTTGCGCTTGGCGATCCGTAAAAACGATGACGTGTTCTTTCTCTTTCTCTCTCTCTCTCTCTCTCTCTTTGCCTCTCTTTCTTTAAAGAGAAGATGACGGAGTAAAAATTACGATCGAAACCTGGAGCACGAGAGTTGTACGCAATTTATCTACGATACTTTGCCGACAGCGTTAAATTGACGATAAATGCGAACAAAGCTGAACGGTTTGATTCATTTAGTTGAAAAATAATCGGTTATTATTGTCATTATTTTAATTTTGATTATTATCAATATATATATTGTTTGTCTTCTTTTTCTTAGTTTTTATATAATTTTGAATTTATTGAACGATTATTTTATAAAGAGAACTGTTTTTGGACTACTAATGTAAAACAATGGGAAATTCGTTAATATCTACGCAACTTACCAAAAGCAGATAATGCATGAGCAATATATACTGTGAAAATTACTTACTTGAAAAGAAAACGAACAATTTGTTAGCAAGGAAAAATTATAATTATTAAAATTATAATTTTATTCGGACTTGAAACTTTAAATATTATAATAATTATATTATTTGTTTTAAAATAAAAATTTAAACAATACGATGACAAAAAATATATATATTGTTATAAGAATTCTTATGCAATCACAAGAATAAAAATTAATTTATATAATATTTTCATTTTGTGTGCAATGCTACGTACTCAAAGTTTTATATACTTTCTTGACTTCGCGTTCGCGGAAACTACATTAGCATTATGGGTTGTAAAAGTATCTAGAATTATTTCAAGTAGAATAAAATATTACTTGCGTCGCAAGTTAAAATAACTATAATCAATTCGCGAGTAAAACTATATTTTTTGCAAAGAATATTAATCAAACATTTACACGATTCGTTAAAAACGATTTCCGCGTTTGTAAAACAACCAGTTCGTTGCAAATGTCAACAATCCGAGCGTCAAATCGCAGATAAAAATATAGAAGAGCAATTATATATAACTCGAAGTGCGCGATCAATCAGACGAAAATTACTTCATCAAAAAAAGTGTTCGCGAATTACAAGGAAGAAAAAGTAACGGCAGCGGCACTAATAACTTCCTCTCCCTCGGTAAAGGGAAAAGCAACGATAAAAAGTAAGGGAGAAAGAGGGAAAGAGAAAGAGAGAAAAGGGAGGAGAGCTCGCATTTTCCGAGAAAATAAGCCATATAAACTCGTTCACTCGTTTCCTCCGTATAAACTATTCATTCCCTTTATTGTATCCAGCAGAGAAGAAGCCACCGCCATCTCCGATGCGATATACATCAAAGCTGCACTTTCATCCATACATATATGTACACACGATCGCACGCGAATATCCATCTAACTCTAACACATCGTTCAATAAGTCCCGAGACTAACCCAGAGATGGTGCTAGTAGTACCAAACTGGCCACGTTTTCATAGAGTGCGAACTTTTACATGAAACGTGTAAAAATTTCACGTCGATTGGATCACAGACAGCAGAGTTATCGAGGTTAGAGTAAAGTCACTTTGTAATTTGTTTGAAAAATGGAAAAAACCGAGTTTCGCGTGTTGATAAAACATTGTTTTTTAATGGGTAAAAACACCGTAGAAGCCCAGCAATGGCTTGAAAAATATTACCCGGACTCCTCTCCATCCAAACCAACGATTTGTCGTTGGTATGCTGAGTTTAAACGTGGTCGTACGGACACAAACGATGCGGAACGTTCGGGTAGGCCATTGGAAGCCGTTACACAGGAAAATGTAAGTGAAGTGTTAAAAATTGTAATGAAAAATCGCAAAGTGAAGGTCCGTGAGATTGCAGGAATAACACAGATATCATCTCGAAGCGTATTTACAATCCTTCAAGAAAAATTGAGCATGAAAAAGGTTTTTTCCAAGTGGGTACCGCGATTGCTTTCAGTGGAACAAAAACAGCAACGAGTCGACGATTCAGAGAGCTGTTTATCGCTATTTACTCGCAATAAAAAGAATTTCCTGCGTCGATACGTGACCATGGATGAAACATGGATACATCATTTCACTCCGGAGTCGAATCGGCAATCATCTGAGTGGCGTATGGCTGGCGAAAGCCGCCCAAAGCGTCCAAAAACGCAGCAGTCTGCTGGCAAAGTCATGGCCAAGTCTGTTTTTTGGGACACACATGGCGTGATTTTCATTAACTACCTGGAAAAAGGTAAATCGATCAACAGTGATTATTATATTGACTTGTTGGTACGTTTGAAGGAGGAGATCGCAGCAAAACGACCGCACATGAAGAAGAAAAAAATCCTTTAAGACAATGCACCATGCCACAAGTCCATGAAAACAATGGCAAAATTGAACGAATTGGGCTTTGATTTGCTTCCCCACCCCCCGTATTCGCCAGATTTAGCCCCCAGCGACTACTGGCTCTTTGCTGATCTCAAAAAAATGCTCCAGGGAAAAAAATTTGGCTCGAATGAGGAGGTCATTGCCGAAACTGAAGCCTATTTTGAAGCAAAGGATAAATCCTTCTATAAACATGGTATAGAAATGTTGGAAAGGCGTTGGAAAGATTGTATCACTCTAAAAGGAGATTATATTGATGAATAAAAATGATTTTTGAAAAAAAATGTTGTTTTCGTTGTTAGTCTCGGAACTTATTGAACGATGTGTTATATACACATATACGCCAAACTAAGAGAGATCACCAACATAAAGAAAGAAAAGAAAGAAGCACAGGATAGAGAAAGAGAGAGTCTGAAGAGAAGAAAGAGAGTCGCGTCGGATACACGTAGTTGATAGCGCCAGGGATATATAAGCGCTATCCACCTACACGTCTCTTTTCTCTCTCTCTCTCTCTCTCTCTCTGTTACTTTCTGTCTCTCTTCGCGAAGGAGAGTCGCCGTTGCTGCTGCGAAAGTAATTGTCATGCAAAGTAAAGAGAGCCCGGGCATTAGCATCATAAGCGCGAGGCAAATACTCGGCATTCCCCCCCGCTCCTATTTCTCTCTCTCTCGCTCTCTCTCTCTCTCTCTCTCTCTTTCTACGCCTGCCATTGTGCCTGCACACGCTAGTTAGTTCATTAATTCCGGCGACGGCGGTAGTGGCTGCTGCCGTTCCTCTTGCCTATATATACAAGAAGTCACGGCCGCCGCGAAACTCCATACGAAAACATTATGCATTTCCACTCTGTTGTTGTATACCTTCTCTCTCTCCCTCTCTATCTCTCTCTCTTTGTCGTTTACTCTTATATATGCGCAAGAGAACAAGCGAGTTTTCGCCGCTTCTTAGAGAGAGAGAGAGAGAGAGAGAAGGAGAGAAAACGAGGTTAACTCGAAGGTTTAAGAGAGGGAGATAATGTGCGCATAGCCGATTAATTATATTTGGGGAAACAGATCTGCCGGAGGTGGAAGTTGTTGGTGGTATATATATTGTCATTATTGGAGGTGTACGAGTGGCTTGGCATTATTTAAGTAAATTGCTAAATATTTGATGAATGATACCGAAGAATAATGAGTCGGATACATAAAAGAAAATAGTTTTGTTCTTTGGGAGTGAAAAAGTTTTATTTTGTTTGCCAAACGAGAAAAAATAATACGTATCGAACAAACAAATGAAATTCGTTACTAAGAATTTAACGATGAATTTATTTATTGTTACTTAAGTTTTATTGTTTCTAAATACTTTAAACATAAATTAAAACAATGCAATTTAAAAGCTTGCTTTGTGAATTAATTCTAACACATGTAACATGAATCTTTCGCATGCTATTTATTCATATGGAATAAGAAAGTAATTTAAAATATACCATCAGCATCATTGTATGTATGTAAAAAAGATTTCACAAATAATGTATTCAACGGTACAATTGTTTCAGCGCTATTGTACACGTATTGTGTAAAGAATATCAATGGCAATATTTGTTAATTCAACGCGTGAAATAAGAAAACTGTATATATACACACACACACACACATTGAATGAAAATATACTTAATGAACATAAATTCGATCATAAATTATTGACGAATTAATTGAAAAAAATGTTACTTTTTAATACTCAAATTATGTATTATGATACAATTGACATTATTTAAAAAAAAAAAAGAGTACTTTAAACTTACTCGATATGCTAATGATAAAACTATTTCTATAATAAAAACAAAAAATCCAGGTAAGTATGTAACCAGCCTACTTCATACATAACATATTAGCTTGGAATAAAAAAAAGGATATCGGTACAGACTTATCTATCCGTTATACATACTCATATCGTTAAGCCAACGACATAATCCAACGAAACGTTACATCTCTCTCTCTCTTACGGTCTACTACGCGCACGCAATTTCAATCCGCGCATTTTCAATCCCCGACTATTTATAATGACGTTGGCAAAGGGCCTAACATCCCTGCATCTCTATCTTTCTAATTCTATGCATGCATGTATAGCGAGCGTTTCGGTATAATTAAAAATCAATGGCATGTCGATTACGCGTATCGACATTTTCCAAATGATTGCATTATACTCTCTATCTCTCTCTCTCTCTCTCTCTCTCTCTTATCTTCTCCTAGATATACACGCAAAGCCTAACTATGAGTTCGCGATTGCACATATTTAAACACAAGAACGCGTATGTATTACTGTATATGTGAATATATATTTTGCGATATGAATCGTACGAGAAACTTTAATCGGCTTACAGATTTAAAATAAAGTTCCGTAAATGTTTTCTGTTTTTTCAAATCTATATACGAGATATTGTATCGAAACAAATAAATATATTTGTTTATTAAATATTTCGATGCTAATGAAAATTATACGATAACCTATTAAAAAATTTATCAATGGTTCTGGTATGACAAATAAGTTTGACGTTGGACAGGTTGTCTCAAATGTTTCATAATTGCCATTTATTAGTAGAATTTTTAAATCTCTAAAATCAGTTACCAAGAAGCAATGCAATTTTATATATAAAATTAATATAAAATTGCATGGCTTTTTGAAAATACAAATTTTGTTTCCACATTTAATTTTTGTTTACATATCAAATTTCAAAGTACGTGTGCGAAGAAACGTAGGGTAGGGCACGTATTTGAATTTTCGTACGAAATCACATACTTTTATAAATAATAATACAATAGACAGTTGCATACTATCTAACTTGTAAATACTCCGTGTATTTTATAAATCGAGATAGTCTCCTTTTTCGCTCATACATGTAAACATGTGTGTGTATATTTTCGTAATTGGCAATGCGCGGCACGTCACGCGCCGAATGATCGAACGTGCAGGATTCTTTGATCGCGGATTATGGAGAAACGTATCATGCATACGTCGCCGTCTTGCTATTTTTTTTTTTTTCCTATGTCTTTAGAGAGCTGAGATTTTGTAGCGCGCGGCGTGTGGCTTTAAGCTTTTAATTAGCTACCTATTTGTAATTATTCATGAAATGAAAGATATAAGCTTTGGTATATATATATATATATATATATATATATATATATATATATATATGTGTATATAAATGAAAAGCCGATAAGAACAAAATCTAATTTCAGATTGAACAATATTTCGCAATAACGATAGTCGAGTTTTCTTTTTGTTTTTATTAATCGCGCTAGCTTTGTTCTGTCGTGATTTTAATCGGTAATTAATTAAAAATTCGTGGATTCGATAAAGGTGTATTATTTGATTTTTCACGTTTAAAATGATAATGAAACCGCAGTGTTGCATTCCAGCTAATTTTAAAAACTTTTTCGAGTTGACTGATTAATAGCTGTTTTAATAATGAAGTTATTTACGTATTGGTTTCTTTTAAAGGATATATGAAAGTAAATTATTGTAAAATATTATATTTTAGCTAAAAAAAATCCAACCTGACAAAAGAAAAAAAAATTCAATAAATATTTTAAATAATTTACACATCGAAGTAAAGTTATTAAGTGTCACGATGTACCTAGATTTCTCTATTTTACCTGAATAAAAATAATCTTTCAAAAAACTAACGCCACAAAGCGAATAATTCATCAAAAAAAAAAAAAAAAAGTCCACTCAACGCTTGACGTTTAACTCATGCAATACATATGTAGTTTTTCGTTGTTTGTTCCCGCCTCACTGCTCTCCCACCTAAACTTCCCGCGTAATAATTAATGTTTGTCCCGCGTGTTCGCGGGATGCATCGTTCATTTGCAAGGCAACGCACCAACAGCAATAACGATTCTCGCCTAAACTCGCTTAGCTTGAGTAATTACTCATTAAAGCCTGTTGAAATTTACGAGATAGAGAGAGAGAGAAGAGAGAAAGAGAAAGAGAGAGGAATGAAGCTTCTTACTCTCTTTCTCTCTCTCTCTCTCTCTCTCTCTCGCTCGCTCTTTGTTTCTCTCGCTTGAAGTTCGAGGAGGAAGGTAGAAAGTAAAAAGTCGAGTAAGAGAAGGATGACCGGAGCCAGTTGACGGATTATGTCTCGAGGGGGTGGGGGATAATGGAAGTAAGACAGAGAGAGAAAGAGATAGGGAGATGAGCAAAGAGGCTGGAATTTAATTACGCGGACCCTGCATATACAAAACACGAGGGGAGAGCAACACCTTGTACGAATGTTTCGCTCTTTGCTTAGGCGAAATAATGCCGGAGCTTCTGTGGCTGTGGTTTCGAGGCCGCTGAACTTTCACGTTGAGCGATACGCGTATGATGCATCGTGTGAGCTAATTTATCGCAAAAGAGGAAGAGAGAGAGAGAGAGAGAGAGAGAGACTTTTCTGATAAAATACTATCGGATGTTCTTTTAATTTATACGTCGGGTATGATGGAGAACTTTAATCAAGAATACGTCGTTGAATTTTTGCAATAATTGATAACGTTTTAAAATTATTAGAATGTTTAATAAAATGTATTACACTGTTAATGTACAATACATTGCGAACAAATTCGTTTTTACTATGTAAAAATTTTTCACTTTAAGTACATTTACATACTTTGAAAGTTACACTTATCAATAAAAGCTTTAATTAATTTAAAACATACAAAGCAGACGAGAACGTTACAAAGTCTGAAATTAGGCGTGAGAGAACCTTGTACCAATTTAAATTGAAATCTTTTAAATTTCCGCGAATTTATTTAATTGTATAAATCGTATTGGCGCTATTCACCAAAAGCTCTTCAGCACAGCCTTCAAAGCCTATCGTCGTTGAAAAGCCTTTTTTGCATCGTAAGACTTCTTGCGCCTTATAAAAGCAGCTAAATCGTAAACCGGACCGCCTTTACAAATAAAAATGTTCATCGTTTTATTTGCACTCTAGTACTACCCTCGGTATGTTACTATGGTTGCATTCTTCAGAGATTAATAAGAAAAAAAAAGGCCAAAGCGTTAAAAGGCTAGCATCCGTGGCATTAATCATCCAAACCTCGTAATCCAACGGCTTTAAATCCAAGTCACGAAATACTCAACGTGTATGTATGTACGCGCGTGTAAACATCTTTATCCGTAATGTCAAAGCAGTGTTCTCTCTTTATATAGACGTCAAAGCTCGAACTCAGCCCGTTCAGAAGAGTATCTCTATCCCCCTCTCCCCCTCCCCTTTAGTTTTAGAAACGTGAAAGCCGTTGCGAACGAGCTTTCAAATAAAGGACTTCCTCTTTCCGCGTCTTTCTCTCGACGCGGCGTGAAAGTGCCTTTTCATTTGACGCCCTCGGGACAGATGAAGGGATTTAGGGAAAGGAGGAAAGGAAGCCTCTTTATTTGTAGCTTCTCTAACTCGATTCTCTGACTCGTGAGGGAAAGGAGTAGAGGAAGTTTCGCGGATCAAAGTGTCATAAGGGTACAATGGCGTGCCTATTTTTTTTTTATTTTTTAACCTATAAAAGAGAGAATATATTTTTCGATGATGCTTTTTTTTTTTTGTTTACGCACGTAAAGAAAATAAGGGACGATGCTTTATTGTATTTTTATGCGATTTTTGGCACTTACTATAATGCACTTTACTTGTACATACGAAAGCACATCGCCGCCATACAGGATGATAAAGTATTAAAACAGATTTTGTGTTATCAAAGGAATCATTTGGATTTTAATTTAAATAACATTTAAAAACACATTTGCATTTAATACAGTTCTCTGGAATTAATTATGACGAATATGGTAGAAATATGATTTTCATAATAATAATAAGAAAAATCGTGTAATTCGATCGATTCGACAATATTTTTAAATCCTATAATGAATCTTTGATGTTGATGTTGATGTTTCAAACTATACAAAACAATATTTGACTATTTTGACTTGAATTCAATTAAAATTCAGCTTAAAAGCACGAACTTCGCGTTAAATATCGGTCAATTCCAGCTCTCTTCCTCATTCGGTGTACTCTTCGACCTCAACCGATTAACCGTTCCCCATTCTCGTGTAAGCCAGTATAGCCGCTGCGGCGAGAAAGAGAGAGAAAGACAGACATTGCAGGCGATGACCCGAATGCGGAGACAAGCAGCTGCTCGCGTGTAAAACGCGAGAGCTCGGTTACACGTATGCACCGCGCGCACATCGATCGCTTTCCTCTCCGTCGACGCAAACACGCGATAGCGCGAGTTAAACTCGAGTATACACCACCCACTCTATTCACTTTGTAAAGAAGTAGGTCCTTCCTCGGAAATATCTTCGTGATATGTTACGAGTAACCCGTATTTCAAAGGTTGACGATTCGTGTGCTATGCGTTATGTAAGTCGTACGTGATAAAGTGCGTGTATAAATATTTTTTCGGATCGATCGATTATGCGTCGACGTTTAAAATTTGGAAAAGCGCGATAATTTTACTCGTACGTGTAGGAGAAAGAAAAGAAGGGATGATCGCGTTAAGTTTTTATCGCACGCTTATATATGTATATGTTTTTTTTTTTTTTTTTTCATTTTTTTTAAAGTAATTTATCGATTTCATTATAGTTTTGACTTACGAGCTACAAGATTTACCGTTACGATAAATAACGAAATAAAAAGTATAACAAACGACATTTATTGTACCGGCAATAAATAAGATCTTCGAGTGAGTTATTGTATTGATTTTAGATTTTTACAAGCGATCAACCGATCGGTCACATTAATGGGACAATTTACAATCTTTTACCGCTTGTACATTTCGTAACGAGCAAAAACACTCGACAACTCAAGCCGAGCAAACGAGCCTAGTAGAGCTTATAATAATCGAGACAAATTGGAAAAAGCCGATTTCTCATATAGAAATAATTTTATGCTCATCTCGCGCGCAATATTTTTATTCACTGTCGCGCTCGTGCGACTCCATAAATTACTTGGACTAAAGGGGGATACGAGATAAAGGTACTTATTAATAACAAACACAAAGAATAAAACACGGGAAGGGAGAATTTAAGAATCGCGTTAGGTGAAAGAAGAAGAAACTCAGTCGGGATAACTTCGAGTCCCATCACGTATCTAATTTTCTAAGGATCAGCGTGTACGGTAGATACTTTGAAAATCGGTT
Source organism: Chalcis sispes (assembly GCA_949987625.1). Classification (NCBI taxonomy): domain Eukaryota; kingdom Metazoa; phylum Arthropoda; class Insecta; order Hymenoptera; family Chalcididae; genus Chalcis; species Chalcis sispes. The sequence continues at coordinate 68,135,476 of OX465098.1, forward strand.
AGAACGAAATACTCGTTGGCTCTCTCTCTCTTTCTCTCTCGCGTTGCGCCTCAAGGGTGTTGTGTGTGTGCCAAATGATTCGTTTTCTGTCGCGCGATCGATTGAAATATTTATGTGACACAGGTATTGCGTAATGTAATTTGTGTTGAAGTTGTTAATTTTGTGAAATATACTTTAATGATTTAAAAGTTTTTTTTATAATCGTAAATGGAAAAATTTTGTTTAATTATAAATGAGAAAAAATGTATACATGTATTCCGTATCAATAATAATTTAATAAATCTCAATATTTTCCTCTAAACGTTTTCTCCAAAAAAAAAATCATGCGAAATCATAAACTGCATTGATTTTAAACTCACAATTGTCACAGTAGCAACATCCACACTCAGACACAACTCGCGGCATCAACTTAATCGCAAACACATCTTCAAAAATACTCGTATATACATCATCTCTGTCTATTTACCTCCCACTATACTCGCACTCGTTCATTCATCCTCGCCCGTGTGCGAGTTCCCGCGACCTCGAATACCAACGTCAGCGTTGTTCAGTACTCTCTCTCTCTCTCTCTTTTTCTTTCTCTTTCTCTCGTCTATGTGATATTCATATCTAGAAAAATAATTTTTTGCCAAGAAACGAAACTTTAACGAATGCACCGATACTTTGCATTAGAAATTTTTTCCGTATTTTTGTTTCTTTCAAGATAGTTTTAAAGTTAAAAAGCGCGAATATTATTTAATAAGCCCTATAGTACACTGAACGTTTTTTTTACCGATAAATTTAAATAATTTTTTTACATTTATGTAAGATTCTTAAGAGGCTGAAAAACTTTTTCAGCGGCTTCTTCGATCACGTTAGCACGTTAAATGATTACACAACATACGAAGGTCGTGAAAATTTATGAAAAAAGTATATCCATGAAACACTCAACGTCCATGAGATTTTCTAATCGATATACTGCAATGTAACAACAAATCTCCTCAGGCATCGACATTAAATTATTAATAAATTTTATTTGAGTACGTAGTAGAAACTAAATCAACATCGACAAATAATTGTCGTCGATGTTTGTCATCAACGTTTTACATTAAGTTGTTAAACTGCAGTGATGAGGTACTATTTGATTAAACGCTAATATTTACACTAAACCAGCAAAAGTTTACCAAACCTTTTCATAGTGACAAACTCTGGGTGTTTGTTGATATTTATATTTATGGGATTTGGTTTACTTAGATAAGTAATCAAAATATTTTATTTAATAAGCAAATATGTGAGAAAATTGTTTGTCTAGCTTATAGAAATCAGATATATGTATTATTTGAATACAATAATTAATACTAAAAGCAAACAGCCAGAAATTTATTTAATTAATTATGATTAAAATAAAGATATTCATTAAGGAACTAATTTATAACAAAAGAAAATTTGGAAAATATACTCCTTGTTTATTCCTTAAAATATTGACAAAATATTCTTGTTTTATTGATTTTTAAAATCTCAAGGATTTTAAAATTATTTCAAAAATATTTTTTAAAGATAAGGTGATACTAACAACAATGTATACTCGAAAAAAAGCACTTTGACTAAAATCTAATCCACCCCCCTTCACCGCAAGAAAGAAGAAAAAAACATTAAAATGTTATTCGCAGTATTCAAATCGCATAAATACTCAAACTTAATTATCCATCCTTGCTGACACACGATCGACGAAAAGAAGCAAAAGAATGAGCGAGGAAAGCCGCGATGTAGAAAAAGAGGAACGAAATCGGCCAAGCATCACGTCAAGTATCTATATCATCGACTTTGTAAGTATAGAATAGTCGAAGCTCGCTCGAGTTTATTATTCTCTTTGCCGACTCTCATTCTATATATATATATATATATATATATATATATATATATATATATGTATAATTCCTTCACGGCGGCTTCGTTTATTGTTAGCCGCGACCCTGAAGTTTGTGTACTTTCTCTATCTCCCTCTTGCTCTCTCACTCTCTATCTCTCTCTACCGTGTTTTATTTTCTTCTTAGTTTATACAGTCTGCCCCCTGAGTAATTCGCACCTTCCCCAGCCTGAGGTAACCCCACTACTCGATTACGAGCTTCGACGGCGCGGGTTTATTTTGATATTTTTTGACATGAGAAATTACTTTTCGTGCTCTCTGAGCAATAATATATACGAAAGCACAACCATCATTCAATGTGATATTTTTTAATAATGCTGATTATTAATATTAATTAATAATTAATATTATGGTCTAATAAAATCAATTATTGATTTTATAAACTATATTATATGAATATGTACAACATTATTAAAAAGTGACACGTTGCATAATCATTGTGCTTTAGTATATGTTTAAAAGCAAAAGCTCGCGGGCGAAATTCCTCCTGTCAGAACATATCAAGTTAAACCCGTGCCGTCGAAGCTCAGAATTGAATAATGAGGCTCTTCTCAGCCTGGGAAAGGTGCAAATTACTCAGAGAGCGGGCTGTCTAAGAATCAAGCGATTAAAACTTTTCTTTTGCCGACTCGAATAACCAATTTGGTTGTCGTTGATCATTTGTTTTAATTCTTTTAAAATTTTGTGTTTACTGTGAAATTTTCATTTCCATGATCTACCAAAAATTCAAAGAGTTTGTACATGTATAATTTAAAAGATAAAACTGTTATTTTACTTTTTACGATACGCTGGATCCTCGAGCCATCCAATTACTATATACAACAAAGCACAGTTCAAAGCTCGCTCAAAAAAATAACAAAAACTTTCGACCGTTAAAAACCCAAAACGACTTTTTCAAGTAGACTATGTTTCGTCCAGCATCTTAAAACGAACGTCGTTCGACTAGAGAGAAAAGGAAGAGGGCAAAAGAGAAAGAGCTTTCGAAAGACGACGAGACGCGCATTCACGCTTGGACGAGTCGTCGTCGTCGTCGTCGTTGCCGGTGAACGGTAAAGACTAGAGATCGGAGGATACTTGAAGAAGGTTTAAAGTAAAGACAAAAATAAAAGGATGAAAGAAGGAAGCAGGACGATATCGAGTTTTAAAGAAAGACTCTTTGGATGATATCTGTGTGCATTAAGAAGTGTACGTAAGTACGTCTGAGAATCGCAGCACGCAGGTGGACACTTCAAAGTAGCCTCTTGAGTCGTTTAATGGTGTGGAAAATAAATTTATGCGGATTAAGGATTATATTAAAAATTAACGTTGCTTTTATAATTTGAAATTTTTAAAGACTTCGCTATGAACAATTTCCATTTATATATCGTTGAAATATTGCTATACAGCAATTGTGTAAAGAATTTTAACTATAATAATTATTTTTTATAAATGAACCTTTCATGTTATAAATTAAAAAGAAAAGCATAACCAATAAAATTTAAATTCAAAGACCAAGCAAAAATTAAATAACTTCGCTTAAATTTTAATTCACAAGCTGCAACGTTCGTCCGATCGTTGAAAAGAAAAATACTACTACGTATACATATTCAACTAAGCACAAAAAACCTCTCGACGTACAAAAAAACCAATACACGGTAACAACAGCAGTGGCTTTGTTATAGCATTCGATTTCGTCACCGTCGTATACTCGATAACAATAACCGCGGGCAAACGTATATATATATATATATATATATACATATAAATTTATACATATAAATACAAAGGAAATGAGTCGCGGCAAATCGCGGTAAAAAGAAAACCGCGCGCTGCACGTAGCGGAAAAGACAAAGAGCAGGATTAGCTGAGTGGAGAGAGGGAGAAACGCTCAAAGCCACATTTATATACACCGCGTACTTGGTACGTTGATCGTAAGTATACTCTCCCGCATCAGTTTCGAGTCTGCCCTGAAGAAATGAACTGCAATGTTCACGAAACGTCGGCTTAAAAAAGTCAACACGCGAGTCAATCCGAAAAAAACATACAATATAACCAATTATCCTCGTGAAAGCCTTAAAATCCTCATTATACACTCCCGCGTTATATTAAACACCCCCGACTCCTCGTGTAGGTACATATAAATGTATGGAGAGAAAGAGAAAGAGAACAAGAGAGGGGGGGGGGGTGAAAACTAAAAAAGGATCGATATATATACATATACACTCGGTCGCGAATCTTTTTCCCTTATGGGTTAGCCGGCGTAGCGCTCCCCATCGGCCAATTAGCAGAAATGAGATCAGAGGCACAGATTAACGAGATCTCTCTCGAGCGTTTCTTCTTTGCCTCTTCGTCCTTCTTCTCTCACTTTTCTCCTTTTTCTCGCTTCTTCTTTTTTTGCTTTTCTTGTGACGTCGTTGTGCTTGGCCGCGGTAGCGCTTTTCACCGAGATTCCGTGTACGTATCCTTACCCCCCGCGCGCTTCTTGCGGTGCTTATGTTTAAGCGTGTGTGTGGGTATATATTCCGACGGTAGCAATACGTTTAAGGATGTACAGTCTTGGTCGAGAAGGTAAAAATACTTTTTGATATCGATTTTTCGATGGAACATGTTGTAAAAAGAAAAAATCATTCTATCGTTAAGTTATTAGATAAATTAAATTAATTAAAATCTAGAGGTCAAAATTTATGATAAAATACTTAGTTTTTTTTTTTTCTTCTGTAGAAGTAAATTATTTTAGAATGGTTTTCTTAAAAGTGAAAATTTACACTTTAATTAAATTATATACTGAAGTTCTGTTGAAAGATTATTCTAAAAATAGTTGTTTTATTTCTCATACATAAACTACATTATTTAATTACCTAACAAAAGAAAAAAATGTTCACAAAACATATAACGCTAACTGCGTAATAAATTCACGTAATTTATATTACTTAATATTACCGGTAGAAATGATTTCTTTTTTCTTTTTTTAATAAGCTCTACGTTTAATAATTGATAAAAATAGTATATACTCGGTAAGATCTTGACTAAAAATACGTTTAAATTGATTTATAAATTGATATTTAAATATATTCGTTACATCATTTAAGTAACTTTAATAATGCATTCGTCAATTTTCTTTTAATTATAGCATATTCATATGTATTCTATGTAAACAACTGTATCCCTCGCACATTTTAACAATGATATCAGACTCATCTTTATTATAAAAATGCTGCGATATAAACTGTGCATCATTTTTTATACAAAGAACCAGAAGTAGATATTAAATTTGGTTTCGTTGTTTATATTTTTATATCCCACAACGTGTGATTCGTTGTGTAATTCATAGTTTGAATTCCATTCGTTAATTATCACATTTTTTAAGCATATTATGAATCGAATTTAAATAATTCATTTAAAAAAAATACATATTTTGAAAATAAACACGCGTAATAACAAAATCAAATTAAAACTTATATCAAAACGACAAATCTAATCTATTCATTAAATTACTCGCTTAGAAACTAATTGCGATCTCCATATACCCAAATGAGGAGCTCCTACAAGACTGTACATCCAATACAGGATGCATACATATCTACATCACAACCTTATGTACATACTTGTATACATACACATACGCGCGTGTTTATAGGTTACATATGAACCAATGGCTCCCGGTGCACCATTTAGCATCGAGAACAGTTTACAATGTGTACAGACGTACACATATATCAGTGTACATAAAAAGGGGGAAGAGGGAGAGAAGAAAAAAGGATACAACAGGAGTGGCAAGAAAATGGCACACACGCACCGGATTTCTTCCATACCGGGAGGTTTACACTCGCGCGTGCCGAATGGTTAAGTCCGGTTAAATCAGATTAAAAGCGCGACGGAGGAGAAAGAAACATCGAAACCAAATATAACGACAAACCCTGGGAAAAGATAAGACACAAAGCCGAAGAATAAACGTCCTCTTTGTGCGAAAAACGAAAGTAAGAAATTCTCGAGCTATGGGGGAGAGATGGGGGAAACAAAAAAAATTAGCTCTTTTTCTCCGTGTACTCGTATATGTAATTAAGACGAATTTCGTGTCGCGCTCAAAGCAGGATATTCCCGACGACAAAATCGCGATTCGATATCGCGTGTATATAATCGAATGGTTTATTCTCGGTAACTCGATTCGTATGTGTATACGCGTTTTAAATGTGCGATTGCACGCGTGTCGCTATTCGAGTAATGCCGGTACACGCGACTCCGGAATTTCAAATAACATTTTAATGATACGTTCAAAGAGAGTTCATATTTTATATCTAGGTGTGCGGGGATGCGTTTAACGCGCACAATTACATCGCTTAGGATGAGATGAACCATTTTTTTAAATTTAAAATATGTGTTTTATCGTAAATTTATGATGTATTTTACGTGTGAATGCGAATTGCCGTGTGTAGATTTTAAGATAAAAAGTATACGCGATAAGTACAAATTTGCGATAAAAAAAAGAGATTTGAAAATTTTTATAATTTATGCGCTGATATTTTACTTCGTTTAATTTATTTCAATTATCTCTTAATTGTGTTAAATAAATTATCAAAGTATCGAAAGTTGGAATTTTCGATTATATTTCAATATTCATACTAGTTTTGTTAAATCTTTGTATTAAATTTAACGCGCAATAAATTCATAATTAAAGCCAAAATGTTAGATATTCTAAGCATAACATTAAACTTTAAAGGTATTAAATTTCTAATTAATTACAATATTATTATCGACGTTTATCGCGGATTAATAATCGCACCAAATCGATATAAATCACACCGAGCAAACTCGTAAAATAAATACCCACTAAAAACGAAGATAAGTCGACTAATTATCGGAAAAGTGTAATTAATACAGCCGCGATAGATAAAACCTACCTTTATCGCATAAAAGAAAATATAAAAAAAAAAAAAAAAAAAAAGAAAAAGAAATTCCGCCGTAAAATGGCTCGACTTTCAACCTTCATGATAATCCAAATCGAATAAAAAGAGAAAAAAAGATGCACGCATCCCCTTCCCCATAAACATCGAGAAATCGCAAGAGAGAACGTCCACCGAATTAATTAAGCTATTAGTCGGAGAATAAAAAGTGCCGCGTGCGCGTTCCGCGCTCAATTTTACGGTCGACGCGGTAACGCGATGCGCGCTTTTACCGCGCGTATACGTATATAATGCGCGTCGTGTCTAATGGCTAAACTTCTCTCTCTCTCTATATCTCTCTCCCTCTCTCATCCCCGTTCCAGCAATAATAAAATAACGCCGGCGGATAATTTGTTTCGCGCATATGAACAAGCCGCATTGTATGGATGTATGTGTGTGTGTGTGTGTGTGGTGAGAGAGAGAAAGAGAGAGAGGTGCACATACGCCGTCTGCAACACTAAATAGACTTTTAGCTTAAACTAATTGAGAAACCATCGCCACGCAAGAACGATAGAGAGAAGCGTATAATTATAATATACATCTATTTTTCCAAACTTGATGTTGAAGAAATAGACGGATAGAAAGAAGAATAACTCGGAGCCATAAATCCAGGAAACGATACGAGAATATCGAGAGACGCGTTACACTTCGTTTTCCGCACTTTACCGTAGCTTTGATCCTCTCGACACTTGTTAATGACCGCTAATAGAACATATGCTAATAATGTTTTATGGCTTTAAAGAGAAATAAAAAACTATGGTTTTAGTTTTTTATGATTGGCTTTATTAGTTAGGTGCTTGAAATTGTACTTCAGCATTATTTGCTTGAAAAAAAAAAAAAAACGTTTCTAAATATACTTTTAAAATTTAGCTCAATAAATTGTTGATAATAAATGTATTAAAATTGTGCGTTTATCAAGATGACTAATATTGTAAAAATACAGCAAAAAGTATCCACATTCAATTGTAACAAAACGCGCTTCACTTTATTTTCTTGTTTTCCCACCTCATTGTTGTACATTTATTTATTTGTTTTTTATTATTAACGGCCACCATTAAATATAGCAATTTAGTAACTGTAATGTTAATTAACATTTTAACCAACAGCAGAATTTTAACTCTATTAATAACAAAGAGTAAGAATATCCTTTTTACATTTATCTACCGCCGTGTTTACATTGTACTTTCATTTGCATTTAACCGTACACTCACCAATCACCTGCAACAACAAAACTCAATCATATGTTTCATCTTTATACGTACAATAAACTTCTACCTCCCACACATACGTAAATATAGTAAAAATTAAAACCACAATTTTCCCTTTCAATAATAATTTTACACATCGAAAGAAAAAGAAATAAAAAGGAAATTCCGGCAACACAACGTCACACGAGATAAATAATCCCAATTTTTCACGTTTCTAATTTCCGTAACTCCACGCAATATACCCAATCCACCGTTTAAAACAAGGCTCGCTTCCGTCCGCTTTTATCGCAACTGTAGCAAATTCCTGACGGCGCGCCGGAGACACACCGCAAGAGAGAGAGAGAGAGAGAGAGAGAGAGGCTCTCTCGCGATCGGCTCTTCGGTGTGTATATGTATATGTGGACGCAGAGACACGATTATGTTTGCCGGTTGAGAACAGGTACGGATTCGTTTCCTTCTTCGCTCAAAAGTTGTATTTTCGGTGCGTGTCCTATATTGCAGTTAAAGCTCGAAAAGAGAGCTACATAAAGAGCGTTTTATTTTGCTCGTTTTTATATTTATAGGACTTTGTTTGTTTTTTTTTCTTTCTTTTTTTTTTGTTTTGTTTTTTATGATGTCGATAGAGAGCATTGTTTTGATGAATGGTGAAGAGATTATTGTTGGATTATCGATCGAGGAGATAATGCTTGCGGCGCTTATTGTCCATTGATTTTGTACATTGGCTTATTGCAATGGTTGAGGAAGAATGAAAGCGCTTTGAATATTTCGGTTGTGACCCGTGTGCATGACCCGCTTTTATACGGAGATTATATTCGATATTATTGCGTTTTTTTTCAATGCGAATGATTCAAATAAATGCATTCGTACAAAAATCTATTTGATTTCGTTATATTTTTTCCGCATTATATTGTGCGATGTTAAATTTTGATTATATTTGTAAAAGTTACAAATTTTATGTACGTTTTTTAAACGTTACGATTCGCAGCAAAGTATCGAGTAGCAAAATGGCAATTACCGTTACAACTTCGGTAAGAAAAATGACGAAATTTTTGATAAAACTTAACATGTGCCATAGTAATAAATGTTTACAACGGCATTAAGATAATTTTTGTCGTATATTTTGTGTTCGTAATTGCTAATGCGATGAAACTTTTAATTTTACGCGGTGATTTTATTCTCCTACTTAATGAATAAAAATATTGTAGCTAAAGACGACAATTTAATGTAGGTACAAGAATGATACAGCGTTAATATCGTACAAAGTAAAAACTAAGCATCAAAGCTATATAGCAAGTAAGAACTCTCTTGCTCAAGCTTTTTCAACGACTTAATTATTTGCAGTTTTGCAAAAGTATTACGTGACTGTGTTGTGTGACTTGTGAGAAAACACCAGCAACCCGGCGACGAATTAACAGACGAAAGAAACTCGGTGAATTTCGTAAACAAAAAAAAAAAAAAAAAAAAAAAGAAAAAAGAGCGACTTCCGAACTGGACGTATAACAAAAAGATTAAGTAAAAACGAAAAAAAAAAAATAAAAGATAAGAAAAGCAATGAAGAATGAGAACGAGAGGTAAAACGAGAACGAAAATAAGAAAAAGAAGAAGAGGAAGAAGACAACCGCCATTAATTATCAGCGTCTAGCGTAACCGAAAATTGAAACCCGGATGGTTCTTAAATTTCATGCTAATCTCTTTCCCATACGCACTCGTAAGCAGCTCTTCTTTCTTTTTTCTCTCTTCTCTCCTACAGTTTAAGTTTTGCTCGTCTATATAATATAATATTGTAGACATCTACTCGAGATAGTTTTATGCACATGTACACATATACATGTATACATAGTACATAAATACCAAGGAATATCGAGGTCACCAAATTACCATCTAATTCAAGAAACGAATGAGGATGCGAAAGAGGAGGACTACAAAAAAGAAAAAGAGATATACGAGAAATGAGAAACGAGATGAAAGCATGGAGTATGAGATATAGATATCGTTGTAAGAACACACATGAGAACTCACCGGTGCGAAGTAAATATATACGTCAATTCAGCGTGTTAACTAGAAATACTTTACCGAGAATATGTAATAAAGTAAAGGCTCTTTTTTCTTTTGTTAATTCGAGTTTGCTGGTTACGAGTAAGACAATTTCTATTTCCTAGCTACGATTAAAACAGCAAATACTTAAACTTAATAATTCAATTAGATAATTCATGGCAATTATCAAATTCGACATGAAATTCAAAACGCATTATTATCCAAATTCAATACACATATAGAAAAACAATAACGATACCGTTGTATTAGAAGCGACTCGCGCAACGCGTGTCGATTCACAACTTCCGATGCTGAAATTACATTTAAAGAAGCGAATCGTCGACGATACGGAAGATAAATGAGTCGCGCGGAATGATTATAGCAAAAGTTTCGCCGGGGATGAAAGAACCGCGGGGGTATAAGGCGAGCAGGTAGATAAGTAAGAAAGGTATCCGTTGCCTCGTATTTAGAGTTAATTCGCAGCTGCGCGCATACCCGTGTAGACAACGAATAAGATAAAAGGGGCGCGCAACGGTTGATTATGAACGATGCGCGCATTCCGTATACACGGCGCGAGATTTCAACGCGCCGCTACTTAAACATACTTTACGGCGCGACGAAGATTTATCGTTCCGAGGACTTATGTTCGCGCGTTGAGATGAGATTGCGCTCTCTTTTTGCGCGGGAGAACTGCTCGAGTGTGTTTCTACTTTGGGGAAAATGTATGCGTCGTGTATTTTTCGATTTTCGATAATACGGTGTATCGGCAACGTGATTTAACGAACGTCGCGCGTTTTTTTTTAAACGATCGATCGTTGGAGCGATATAAAATAAAGCTTTGCTTTGTATATAAAAACACCAAGAATATTTTATGTAAATATAATGCGAAAAGAGAAATATTATTTTTCGGTAAGTTACATTCTATTTTTACTTACGTATTATGAAGAGCTAAATAAATGAATATTTTTGTAACTCACCTGAAACAAAAAAAAAAATATATATTTAAGTAAATAATTGATAATACACATATAACGAATCATGTAAAATTTAAAATTTTTACAGCTTTAATTTTATCATATTACAAATTTTGCGTCAAGCAAAATGTTAAAATAAAGGTTTTTATTCCGTCACTTGAACAACTTTTTCTCGAGAGAATAAAAAATATTAATCGCAGAGTTAAATTATTATCAACTCTGCGGTAATTTAGTCGTCGATGAATTTTTTTTACAACTCATTCGTTGACATCGATCGTAACGAAATTGAATTTCTTTTATAACCAAACTCAATTTACCAAAATTCAATATACAAATTGCATTTTTTGAACGTTCGGAAAATAGTAAAAAAAGAGAAGAAAGCTCAAATTTCAATGCCATCCTCTTTTTTATACACACATGCACTCGTCTGAGAGTATGTGACTGTATATGTGTATGTATAGAAGCATAAAATTTTTATCGGCTTTAACGATACCAGGATCTCATGCATAAACCCGTTGAAATTTGCATGTGCAATTTTTTTCGTACTACATAAAATACACTAACACAAGCATGACTGTATCATATCGTGATTTTAATTATTTAAAACAAAACGCAACGTAAGATATACTTTGACGTAGTCTATATATCTTCTACAGCATCGTTTCTATCTCTCTTTCTCTCTCTCTCTCTCTCTCTCTCTTTCCACTTCACTCGAACTTCATATTTCAATTGCTTGCTCAGACACGCATCCTCTCAATTGAAATCAATAAATAATCGATAGCTGCGCGTGAGCGAAGGTCAAACATCCCCGGGGCGCTAACTTGATTCACCAATTAATAAAAACCGGCTCTTTATATTTATCGATTCTCTCTCTCTCTCTCTCTCTCTCTCTCTTTCTTTCTCTCCATAGCTTCGAGAGCAACGAATAATAATCTTAATACTCGAGAAAGCTTCGTCGATTTCCACTTCGACTTTCCGCTCGAAGAGCTCGATGCATCGTCATCGCGCGCTTATTATCACGTTGACCCGTTGTACAATCGTTCGCAAAAAAGGAGAGAGAGAGAGAGAGAGAGAGAGAGAGAGAAAGAACATTCGAGCGTTTTATTATCATCGACGCCTCCCCGCTCTCTCCCCCTTCGCTACTTTTCCACGACGTGGTCTTTGTTCTGCTTTGTGTCGCGAGCGCCCGCGTGAAACATTTGCGTATCGTACATGAATACAACTCTGTACTCGTGCATGTACATTTACAACGTGGCAGTAGGTTAGCGGGAGTTGAGGACTGCGAGTTCTAGGTCAGAGGAAAGTGTTGAGTTACTAAGATTTAAGTGTGCTAATGTCGACTTTAATTTAAAATCTAAAAGGGCTTAGACGATTATTTTAAGTAATTTGAGCGTCACTCCTGGCTCTTGATGAAAGTGAGCTACTATAAAAACCGTCTTTTCTTTTTTCTTTTTCTTTTTTTTTTTTTTTTCGTCGCTACATTAAATTTATCTTATTGTACATAATAGATTTTTCAGAAAATTTCAATAAATTTTTAAATAATAGTTTAAAATTAATTTAAAATATTATTAATCATTATTTAATTTACATTATAAAGTAATTCAACGTTTAATAAAGATTATATTTAGCTCGAAAATTTTTCGTTAATAAAATCAAATAATGATTTCATACTAATGGCATAAAAAAATATTCCTATTTTACAAATATTTTTTTTAGATTCGTTAGACTAAACTATGATTAAAAAGGCAAAACAACGTTCACTATTTATAAAAATTTCTCGATTTGAAAACTTTATTTCTTTCAGAGACAAAGTAAAACCCTAAGGCAAGTAAGAAAACATTTTCGCTATAGGAAAATTTTATTATCCCTTCCCATGACCGCTTGACCGAGTGACCTTCGCGTCCCAGTCCTGTTGAACAATACAAGACCGAGAAAAGAGAGAGATAGAGAAAAAAAGAATTAAAAAAAAAAAGACAGACGAGTGCGAAAACAAAGAGAAGACATAACGTAAGCGTGCGAATACGTCGCACTCGATCTACGGAGCGTGCAATTGTCGAGCGTCGCGTTTACGACGTTGATGTGTGTATATCGTTCGAGTTTTTGTCGATTCTGATGCCAACGGCTAATACAGTACAACAGCCTCGCGTATGTATACATCTCGCTGTGTCTATTGACATTTCATCGACGCCGTCGTATACCCTGACTTTCTCATCCCGATCAACTTTTCTCTTTCTCTTCCGGTATACAGCTTTTGGTTACCGTTGCGTTTCATCTCGACTAAATATTCCAAAAGTAGTCGATCATCGTCGAAATTTCACTATGATAAATATAACAAACGATGGTTTCGATGTGTTTCGCTAAATCGATACGGTGGAGAATAGGGTTACTTAATTTATTCGGATGCATAAATACTATATACTATGTATTTTCGTGAATCTATTGAGTACTTATTTAATTAAAGTTTAATTTCAAATGCAAGGTATTAAGTATTTTAAAATTTAACAACCTAGTGAATATTTCTGTATTTTGAAAACTCGATTACTTTCTTAATTTAATCTGCATCAAAATAGAATAACTTTCGGCTTCTATAAATTCTCAAAATAAGGCCATCGTCTAAAAATATATATATAAGTTTAACTAAGTTTAACTGTACTTTACTTTGAAAATAAAATTATGTAACCGTCGATATACTTTTCTGCATTATTTGTAGATTTAATAGAAATTCGCTTAAGCTTGAATAAAACAATAAAGTAAAGTCGTTAAAACAATGAGTAAAGACAATCATTATTTGCAAAAAATAAAAGGAGCTTAGCTAAGTTAATTTGCCTTTACATTAAATAAATAATTGCTAAACAAAATATCAAAACAAATAAAGCGCGACATTTACACGTAAACGATACACGCGCGCAGCTTTCGAATCAATCAATCTCTCTCGACAAACGGTTTCTATTTACGTAAGTAAAAAAAAAAGTGAGAAAAAGAAATACGAAAATCGCAAACCCTATAAATATCCGCGCATTCGTCGGCGTTAGAAACGAAGCGAAACAAATGCAACGGGTTCAATCGCAAAACGCGAGAAGTATAATATTTACGTAATATCCCACGGATGCGTGTATTGTTAAAACCCGCTTACCGTATCCACCCAACCATTAATAATACACACACATACTCACACACGCACGCACACACACACACGCACACACACAAATACATACATACATTTAATTATCGATCTTTAATTTGACTCGATTGATTTCTAAATTAGCCAACACTCCCAGCGTTTCCTCGTAAATATATGCCGTTGCGATCATGTGTAAAATCCATCGTATACCTTTACGTAGTACGCAAATATTTGCCGTGTATATAGGGTCCACGCATGCGCTCTCGTTGTAAAGCACGTTTCTCTATAATATTTATACGCGTCTTTTATAAATGTGATTTTCTCGTATTTTACTTATACGTGTTTATAGCAGAGAAGAGAGAACAGATGTATAGCGGTAAATGTAGAAAAAACTCGCTCAAAACGTCACGTTCTCCTCTCCCTCACCTCTTCTGGATAATGAATATACCGAAACGAGCCAGCTTTTGGCTTTACGATTATAATATATCGGAGGAGAATCGTTGCGGAAAACTTATGGCACAAAACGGGAGAAGGAAATGATTTCACTTTTGTCAAAGAGAGGCCGATCTCTCGGTTATTGGCTTTTGCGCGCGACGATTTCGCAATAATTTTGAGTTTTAAATTCTCTACCGATTGGAAGAATGACAGACTTTGGTTAAAAATATAAGAGATGGGTTGTTAAAATACCTCGAATTTTTTAGATAAATTAAAGTATTTTGAGTCGTTTTCATGATTAAAATTTTGTCTTTCAATAAAAATATTGGTCGTTATTTTTGTTTCGATGTAAAATGTTCTAGTTGCCTATGTATTTTTTGTAAATTAAAGTGCAAATACGCTTCCATTAAAATATAAAATACAATAAAACTTTTTACCAACGAAGAAACTACTTTAAAGTTTTGAAAGAACAAAAAGCAACTGTAATGCTTAGCACATCGCCTATTTTAATTCTCGGTAGCACTTAAAAACGATGCGTCATTCGAACTCATCGTTCGCAAATAGGCGATTATTGACTTTTATTGGGATATTTAACTATAAGCCGACAAAAAAATGAACTAATCATCGGTACATAAATCTTTTCTTTCTCTTCTTTTATAACCAATCAATGCATCAAAAGTATGTAAGCTCTCACAAAGAGATAACCGATTATTTTAAGACTCTATCTCGCGTCGTATAAAAAAAAAAAAACCAAAAAACTTTTAAAAATCCTATCAAAGAGGAAAAAATAAATGAGACGGCATCCTAAATCGCTCGTATCTTTACTACACCTCGGGTATTAAAATAATCGCCGAGCGATTTCGTTTTTGCAACATTGACTTCTTCAAAAATTTCGACTGGCCACACAACGACACACGTGCCTCTCTCAAAAAATAATCACGAAAAAATATCAAGAGACGGGGATTTTTATTTCACTCCGGCGTTAAAAGGGCACTTTTAAAGTACTAAATCATCGCTGTACTCGAGACAGTGGATGTAAGAAAAAACGAGATTCACAAGCTCGAAAACGAGCTTTGCATAATAAAGAAATTCCGAGCGCGAAGTAATTTTTTTTTAACAGCGACGATTTACGTGTTTGCGAGATTGATAGAGGTAAATATTTGAGTATACTGATTAAAACAAGATTTTTTTTTTTTTTTTTTTTTTTAATTATCAAAAGGAAATTGAGTTTCTTTAATATTTTTTTCTTCGAAAAATCGATTTTGGAAAAAAAATTGGTTATTTACATCGGTATATTATTATATTTACTTTCCTGTTATAAATTCTCTCAAAAATAATTCTATACCTGCGATCATAATGTTGATGATATCGTACAAATTTATGACAATACATATTAAATAATGTTTTTATCAAAGGTTAAAAACAATCATCTTTAAATACGAGCGCAATCAAAATTTATTCAAGAAAAGCAATCATTATCTACCTAGACAAATAACAAAATTTAGAAATTTTTATAGGGTTAGAAACCCATTAGAAGTGTACGTTTAATCATTCATTCAAAACATGCGTGCATGCGAGTAAAAGACGCATACCCTCTCTTTTTCTTTCATCGCTAAGAGTTGGACTCGCGACCTTCTAAGGAGCCTAAGATACACATCTCTGTTCCCTTGACGTCTTCCTTCTTATCTTTTTTCGCGTGCGTTTCTCAACATCGCGCGGTAACCGCATCGAGAGAGCTCGAAAAAAAACCTTTTCCTTAGCCATCCATACCAAAGATTTCCTCGTGGATATATATAAGCGCGAGGAAAAAGAACGCACCGCTGCATTGGCATTCGTACGAGCGATATCTACGTGAATTTTCACGCGTGTGAAACGAGTTTTGAATTTACACACGAGCGTAATTTAAGTATCACTCGAGCGATTGTTTTATATATATATATATATATGTGTGTGTGTGTTTATGTCGTACATTGAGAATTTTCTGCACACGTGTATGGCGCACGTTTTCTCTCGCTTATTTTCGAAAGTGATGAATCGAGCGCGACTTTTCCTTGACGTTCTGACGCTAAACTTTTACCGGCTATTGGATTTCTCTCTCTTTGATAAATTTATATGAAATTTTGTAAATTAAAATAGATAAGATAGATATTGGAATACGTAGTTTTTCAATTTATCGTTGCTTTATTATAAAATTCAATTCGACGTGAGTATTTTTGTTATTGTCAAGTTAAGTGCATTATAATAAAAATGCCAACGATTGAAAATTCATTTCACAATTTAACGATTAGTCTTGACAAATTTTCCGCTGATACAAAATATGAAAAACGATGAAACACGCAACGTATTAAACGAATTCCAGAACAAAATGTCAAAATAAAGAAAATCATCCGGCGAGAAAACAACGTCAGATACGAGCTTCGAAAACGTGAAAACGCAATAATTACGGCATCGCGCTTAAACATTTTCGAATAATCTTACCTCGAGGACCACCAACGGCGTTCGCGAAAGAGCGAGGATAGAAGCTTATCCGGTCTTAACGTGTACACATTCGCGTTACGTTAAACGAAAATCCGCTATTCGCCGTAATTTCAAAACAAGAAGCATATACGGGGCGCAATTTCTCGCTTGCCTTATAAACCGAGAGAGACACTTCGGTGGTCCTTCCTTCTTTGCTTCTCGCTCCTCGTTTTCTCGGTCTTCATGAATATTTAAACGAAGCCTCGAGGATGGGGCAAATTTATAATGAGAAAGAGAGAGAGAGAGAGAGAGAGAAAGAGAGAACGCGTATCGGCTACCGAAATACCGAGAGATAATGTAGCAACGCCTCTTTTCTCTTTCTCTTATTTTCTTTTTCATATTGTCTTATTCCTATACCTCGTTTTAAATATATCGCATAACGGCTATATGCGAAAGACGCTTTCTAAGACGTCTCGCGTTCCCGCGCATGCGACACGACGGCTCTTGTACTCTCCTTTTTATCTATATATACATTGTTGCTAGTGTTACCATTGTACCTGATAATGAAAAGTTGAACTTTCAGTTTATTAAAGATGTAACAAGCTATAATAAGATTTAAAAAGCTATTTTTTGCCTTTATTTTATTATTTCGTCTTCCATAATTCCAAAAAAGTCAAAACAAAATTTTAATACGAAAACATAAAGAAATAACTCAATATGTTGTTTATCTATATACATTCCTCTTTTTAAATTTTTCCTTTTCAAATATCTACACACGCACGCACGAACGCGGGCACGATTCTTAGCATCGGCGACCTTTTCTTACAAAGCGCTCGCGCTGCAACAGAAGCACCAGCGGTATCCAGGTTCTCTTTGCTGCCTCATCGAACGAAAAGAGAAAAAGTAAAAAAAAAATAATCAAAAAAAAAAAGAGAAGGGCCTATTCCGCGGCTTTTTTTTCCACTCGGACAGGAAGAAGCAGGCAGTCGGAGAGAGAAAGCTATTGTGTTTGCACGTTAATATTTATGAGTGGCCCGAGGTAAGGTCGCCAGGAGGACGTCCTTAAAACCCGTTAGCTAAAAGACGACGCTTCTCTCTTCTCTCTCTCTCTCTTTCTCTCTTTTCTTCTCCTCGTCGTCCTTCGCGCACGAGGATGATGCACCTGCGCTCGCGCGTCTCTTCTGTATCGTCGCGTGCGTACCTTGCGAGTTCGCTGCTTCTTTTTTTCGATCTTATATATATATACAAGCCAGTAACTACCGAAGAGAGGACGCAAAGAAATACGACGGGAGAGAAACTCGTTGAGGAATGAAATCAACGATGCTGAAGAATGAGGGATTCTTGACTCTTTCTACCCTTTTCTTTTTTAAAAATAAACTTTATCTAGTGTGTTGTGAAACTTGATACAAATTTATGTTTTATGTAATGAAGTTGATTTTTTTTCTTTCCCAGCTAAATATTGATGTATGTTTTAATCGTGAATCGCTTGGTTTATAATATATTTTTAACACAATTTTATGTAATGTAGCTTGTAATGAATTTTTCAAACTTATCGATACATTGTTTTTTCTCTGAAACAATTTTTTTAACAAAATTTATTAAAAACATGCATATTTTGTTTATTTTTACTTCGACATCGAGATTTCAAATTTATAAATATTCATTCTCCCTTTGTGTTTTTAAAAAAAAAGTTTATATTTCCGGAGGACAAAATACAATATGTTTCCAGCAAAAGAATTAGATTTTTGAAAAAAAAAAAAATAATAAAAGACAAATTTTAATTAACTTGGTTAATTCGTTAGAAAAAAAGGAAGTATTTATAACGTAAAAAAATGCACTTTAACATAAATCAGTGTATAAATGACGTTGTATAAAAAAGATCAAAGCTGTAAATCATAGAAGCTTTATTGTATGGATACCCTTTAATTAGATACCGCGTCAAAACCCATAAATTATCGGTGCTTCGCACTACGAGCTTGCGTTACGCTTAACAAGCTAATCATTTTTTTTCTTAATTAAAAAATATCGAACTCCTTGCAATAGTTGTTAACGTTATTAAGATTTTTTTTAGTAAATATTTTTTATCAAAATAAGTCATTCGTTATGTTGTACATATGTTTGTTTAAACTTTAATGAAAACCATACACTAATAATATAGCTATATATTAAAGTACATCCGTTGTTATAAACATTACGGTAGAATTATGACTACTTCGATGGAATTCTACGGTTACGAAATTCCACGCATATTTTGCACTTAAATACGCTAACTTAATTACTTTTAACAGCATTCTTTAAGAAAATAAGAACGCGCACCGCAGAGATCATCTCTGCCTCTCTGCTCGAAATAAGAAAATAAACACATTTTTAAAATGCCGGCGAATCGTAATTTTGAAACGAAAAAATTCTTTTTGTTTCTCTCGCAAGGTGTAAAAAGGTTTTACAAAACTTCACAAAGAAGATTCTAACAGTGAAAATGTTAAAAAACACTGATAGGTCAAGCGCCAAAGCGAATTATTTATAAAATCCAAAGTATAAATTTAATATCAATCGAAATCAGTTTTCTTTATAATTCAAGAAAGCTCATAGCACTGGAAAGTCAGCTTTTCCGTTTTCCTCCCTCGTAAGATCACGGAGTTTCGTTGCCGCAAGGTATGCGGCACGTGTCTTATGCATCACGCGCGCACATACACCTTTCATCGTACGTTACATGTATCTCCGTTTAACCGTGACTTTTCGCGGTACGGTGTGACGTTTAGCTTTATAGTGCATTGCGTGTACAAATGTGTATAGTTATACTTATACGAATGTAACTCTCCCTCTCTCTCTCTCTCTCTCTCTCTCTCTCTCTCTCTCTCTCTCTCTCTCTCTCTATCTCTCGTGAATGAAACTGGACACTTTCGAGCTACATACACATAAGAGGGAGAGTAGGTATATAAGTATACATTGAGAGAAAGAAAGAGCCGGAGACACACTCGGTTACGATATATAGGTTCGACGCGACGGAATGCAACAAAGAGAAGCCGTGCGCGCCGCTTTCGATCTACGTATGCTTAAGATACTCTCACACATACATGCATACACACATACATGCGGAGAACTATATACTCTCCCTCTCGAAACTCTCGCGGCGCGCGACTCGTGCAACCTGGCTAACCTTGCGCGAGAGAGTGTGGTATAGCTAACCGACGGAACGATGCTTTGAAGATATTGTCTATACAAATATACGTGTGTATATGTGTGTTAATTATTTGCCTATTGGTGAATTTTAGGGAGAGAAAGAGAGAGAGAGAGAGAGGAAGAAAGAGAGAGAGAGCGAAGTGTGCTTAAAGGTGTTTATGTTATGATTTAGGTATATATACCAGAAAAAGGATTGTGTTTTGATTCGGAAGGATGTATTATATGTTTCGAATTAGGCAAGAGCTCGTTTACACGCTGCTTGAGTTAAATATTTTCTTTATGTTCGAGTTGACCGTTTGGTTATACACATATTCTGAAACTTTCATTGATGTAAACGCGGCACTACTGAGTCACAATAGTGACATATATATATATATATATATATATTTAACTACGATAATAAATTAATGCATCATATAACTATATGCATAATGCAAAAATAACAAATAAAATTATTATCATTGTTACGACGTTAAAAAAAAAAAAAGAAAAAATACAACTGCATACATTAATTAATCGGTTAAAAAAGTTGATCGTAAATCAAATTTTCAATGCGAACAACGAATACAATCCTTATTGTTTCTTTTAACGAAAAAAATAAAAAATTTTATTTTCGTTTTAACAATTCCAAGAGAAAAAAAATTCAACAAATATTTTATAACAAACGGAAGAACTCTGAGAATCGAATAAATTAATTTATGCAACATCCATTTATATGCACTTTTTTTAAACGCGTAAGCGCGTTACTGCTTTTATTCGTTCGACGCTTACCATGCATTGAAAAAAATGAAATAAAGATTATTACGTTTCCGGTGTAGCAATCAGCAAGCGATAACGCTTATGAATTATATTGTTGCGCGATGTAATTTCATAGCTTAGATTCTGACGACTGTTACTTTTGACTGTACAAAGGTATTTTAATAGGTTTACGACACTGCGATATCTGCAGTTTTTAAAGATAATGATATAAATAGTGATATTTTAAGAATAGTAAAAATTAGTCAGTATATTTTACGTTGTAATGTGCATTGTAAGTTGCATCGTACGATTAACAAAGATTCTTCATTCGACTTAACAATCTAATTATCTTTTTAATTCACTATTTGATAAGCTTTTTACGTAGCATTCACATTAAATTAATTAAAACCATCTTTACTTATTTTTTTCTTTATATTAAAAAAAAAATTACTCTAAAACTTAATATTTATTCATTTAAGGGTTAGTTCCAATATTCAACTACGCTTCTCGAGCTCCTTTACACTTTTCCGCGTCGACTCTTCGTTAACAAAAGAGAAAGAAAATATCTCGATTTCCGCTTCCGGCTGGTGTGGGTCTCGTCCTCTCCCTTGCTCTCTCGATTCCGGGACCGATAAAACCTCTGGCCTTTCTTCTCGCGCGACGGCCGCGACGTCGCTTTTGAAAGGGAGCATAACCGCGCCGAGGAAAACGAGTCGAGCCGAGAGGAAAAGTTACGTCTCTCGCCTTTGAGAGATCCCTTTCCATGTACCGTAGCGTGTATATTATGAGCGAGAGCTACGTGAAACCCCGAGCGAGGCGTACGAGTTTTGCAGAGTATGTATGTATGCACCTATGTTTAAGTTATATATATATATGCCTTCGCTCTTTGACGATATTTTCTTTTTCTTTTTTGCCTATTCTCGTTACCTTTGAATATCGTTGATTTTCAACGACGCGTCGTATGAGAATATGGGAATAAGTTAAACGTTGCGTTGGTGGATAATATTGAAATTTAATTATGGAGATCATTAGGTTGCGTATTTCGTTGACCGCTCAACGACATTGAATATGAATAATAATAAAATTAAAAAAAAAAAAAAAAAAAAATTATCAATTCATATTTAATAGTTTGTGAATATATAAATTTAATAGTGAATATTTAAATGAAGATCGCTCTCAAAGTTATTGCAGCGAATATTATTTCATTAATGCACATCGTCAAACTCTATTTTACAATTGCTTTAAGGGTACATTAAATTTTCGTATTTTAAGTGTTATAAATGTTTCAGAATTATTAAACAGTTTACGATAAATTAGTTATAAAATATTTAATAACTTTATTGAACATTTTACGGCAAAAATAATATATCTAAATTTTTTACTATTGTAATTAAAATATGAAGGTTTTTAATTCTGACATATATAATTTCGTAAAAAAAAAAAAAAAAAAAAATTAGAAGAAAATATCTAAAACTACACATCTTTTACGATCCGTATCAAATCAATTTATCCCTTCTAAACCCTTTTAACGTTTACTGCTTACGTGTTGGCTCTTTAAAAATATTTCCAACCATTATCAAATCTCAAAAATATATTACTTAGCAGCCGTGCTTTTTCAAAATCTACACAAGTATGCGGCCGACAATCGGCGCAAAAGCCATCGACCGCAAAATGATTAACGTGTTAGAAAAATTCAAAGTGCATCGTTTGGAAAAGTACGAGCCGACTTTAAAATAAAGCAGGTTAATTTCTCTTTTGTTTTTTTTTTTTTTTTTAATAAGTATTTTTTTAGACTCGCAGGAGCTGAAAATAGCACTCGAGCGAGTTCGGTGCGCTGCTTTCCAAAACTCAGTACGTAAACGTATATAAACCGAGCCTCGCCGGAATTAGAATCAGCTGTTTCCACGTAAATAACGCAGCGCGTAATACCTCGATTCTCGAGCTCTCGAGCTAAAGGAAGGCGAGAGGGCCGAGGGGAGGGGAGCCCTGAGAAATCGAGATTCTCTCCTCTGCTTCTCTTTGGAAGCGCCGTACAGTATGCGCGAGGAAAAGGGAAAAGAGGTGAGAGTAAGCTTTCGAGAGTCGCGTTCTGCCGTTGCTGGCCTATAATCGATGCGCGCGCGCCGCAAGTAGTAGTTCATTGCATTCCAGGCACCATTACAAAATAGCTCGGACGTTATTAGATAACGCACCGACGGCAAATTAGAGCACCGCCGGAAAGCGAGAAAGAGAGAGAGAGGAAAACCGAGTGCGTTATTATTACGCGTCCCTCTTCTTCTTCTTCTTCTTCTTCGGTGAATATTTATTGCGACCCTTCGCGTTATTTCCCTCGGTACAAAGAAGAGATAATTTGTTTCTTGAATTCCTTACTACTTTTGCTGATTATACGATGCGATATTTTAAATCGTTTTATTGAATTTTATAGAAAATCTCTCATTTCTTTTTTCTTTTTTAAACAAGTGATTATAAAAATTTTTAAATAAATTCAATCAATTAATCTTTTTTTTTTATTTTACTTTCAATATACCGTGAGGAAGAAGAAAATTTCATAAATAATATAAATAGTTTTATAGACATAAAAATTATTGCATAATAAATTATGAAAAAGTGTTTACATTGAAATTTTATAAAGTAGTAACGAAGTATATGATAATACACATTATGTACAATTTGTATATCGAGTTAAGCATCTGGTAACGTGTATTATTTCACGTAAAAAATTTTTATATTTTTTATAAATCTACTTATGATATTTTATATTCATAATTATATGTAATTCTTTATTAAGTAAATTATGCTTTTTTTACTCCGTCGAGTAGTTTTAGCCTACTTTTTCTCTCATAAAAATGTTCAACTAACGAGTATCAATTTAACAAAGCTTCGTTTATGTTTATAACAATAAATTATTGTACTTGGCGTATCAACCGCTTTTCTCCACGTTCTAAAATTAGGTCAGCCAATTATTAAGCCATATTACGCCATACGAATACCAAAAACGCAGAGCGACATGACATAACGTCGAAACGACACGCGCACTTCCTAATGGCATGTCAAAAAAAAAAAGAAGAATAAAGGAGCGTTCGGTGAACTTTGACGAAACGCTATTCGGGTGAAAGAACGGCAGCGAAATAAAGAGGGGAAAGAGAGAGAGAGAGAGAGAGAGATAGAGAGAGAGAGAGAGAGAGAGAAGTTAAGCGCGACGTCGACTTTGACGCAAATTAATCCGTAAGCGGCTTGGAAAATACCCTTCCGTTGGTGTTACATACGGTAAGCAAGAACGTGAATTTCAAAAGAACGTTGCACAAGCACATTTATCATTGATACGTGTCGCGTGTGCGCGCTAGAGAGAAAGAGAGAGAGAGAGAGAGAGAGAGAGAGAGCGCGAAAGGTACATTTAAGCGATGTTCTTTATCGTCTTATGTTACTCTATGCTCCATGTTGCATATCGCGACGTTGCGAGTTTATATTGATGCGCGGTAGTCTTTTTTTCTTCTCTTTTTAATACCGCTATCGGTGAACGTTAAAGTACCGAGTTACAACTTTTATCGAATAATCGAATAAAATATTTTTGAAACGGCTTTTTAAAAATACCGTATGAATACGTGATCGATTATTAATAATAGAACGGCGATAGCAATGCAAATATTAAAATATTTTCAGATAGGCAGATTGTAATTGAACGCGATTGCTTTACAATATTTATAAGGCACTTTCAAATAATTAAAATTATGAGTGGTTTATCGTTCAACGGTCTTATTGTGTATTTATTTAATTTAAAAATTCAGGATAACTGTAACATGTTTCGAATCGATTGATAAGTATATATTTGAAGTACCTTTACTGATACATTATTGAGATATTGAGATTCAATGATTAAACGACAAATATTCTACGTACGTATGGCTTTGTGCAACCTCGAGAATATGATATCAATATGAATTTATCACAGTTCGCAAGTTTAATCGAATGCCAATTGCAAGTGAAAGGAGCGCGAGCCAAAAAATATGTCAAATTGGTATGAAAATAGAGAACAAATAAAATGATAGAAAAAACAATGACAAGTCGCTAGTTATATCTTGATACATCAAATTTTTAAATAAAAAAAACGTTGACGTGTTGTGTATATGGTATTCTAATTACTGAAATATCGTTACATAAGCGATTCGCTCGGAATATAAAAAATAATAAAAACATTTTTCAAATTATGCAATGTGCACTTAGAGGTACAAGAAACAAAAAAATTATCTACCGGATATATCTAAAAAGCATTTATCTGATAAGAAAAAAAAAAGTAAAGTTTACATAAATTTACAAACACTTAACTAGAAAAATTCTTTCCAAGAATAGTATGCGCAAATTTTATTGTGATTTCAAATATATCAAGAAATTGATTAGATTCTAATCATCGACTAATTTAAATATTATATTACTTTTTAAGATCTATATATGTACAATAAAATCAAACGTTTTATCGGTTCACTGACCGTCAAATTTATCTAGATCATCACATGTATTAGCAGGTAATTTTAAAACTTCCACACACCGTTATTGATTTACACATGGCCTTTTTTAAATGTGTACGTACTAAGAATAACGAATTAGAAAAATCAACTTTCGAAAAGTAAAAAAAGAAAACAATCCTTTATCTAAAACTTATAACGCGTACATAAGTATATGCGTAAACGCGCGTGCAATGCATAGAGGAACTTCAACTCCTGCTTACTATAAATCCACACTCGAGTACGATTCAAGATTTACGTCTTTCTCTGCTCCCCGCTCTTGGCGCGTTATCGTTATTCGGTGGCGAGGTGCACTTGGTCGAGACGATAAGGTTGTATAGCGAATGGTAAAAAAAAAAAGTCAAAAAATACCGCGGTTCTTTCGTCGAATTGTCAATTGAACCGCTAGGAGGCAGATCGATCTCTCTCTCTCTCTCTCTCTCTCTCTCTTTCTATCACGAATATTATTGCCACGAGGAATTCGTGCGGCTTTTCGTCCATCGTAATGCGCGCTTAACCATCACTGTACTAAAGGTTTTGTGACGACGACTTGGATTTATCTTTTTACGGCACCGCGAAGTTTTTATATCGACGTTGAAAGAAAGAGAGAGAAAGAAAGAGAGTTAGGAGAGTGGATTGATTGCCTTGAGGAATTTTGTACCGAAGTCTGTCTTACAACTACTAGTTTTGCGATTAGAGTGTTTTTCTTGCATCACGAATACTAATATCAAGAAAATTATTTGATTATTGAAAAATTGTCTTCCCATTTGTAAATATTAATATTTTTAAGATTTGCAATTTTAAATTATCGATAAAATTTTTTCCCGATTTCGTTGTTATTAAAACTACACAAGTATGTAAATAGGTTGCAAATTTTTCACCGTGAGTCATGAAACCTTGAATTACCGGTGAATTAGAAAGTTAATTTGCAATTACATCTAATCCATTCCCATATACCGAAAAATAATAATTCAATGTTAAGCAAACACAACATAACTGCCAACGTCGACATTGATAGACATTATCCGGATAAGCGATACACTTTAAACTCACCGATACTTTAATTGTTACACGCTGTTCGACAGAAAAAACACAACCCTTGGTAAGACCACGAGTATATATATATATATATATGCACACAACCTACTTTGAGAAAATAAAAATCCAATTTTTTTTTATCCTTTTCCGACGTCCCGCTACGGCGAATAAGGTCAGTTCAAAGACGATGCACAGGTTACCTGAGCATGCTTCTCAATAAGCTCGTTTTTTTTTCTTTTTCTTTTATGGGCCGTAAAAAGAATATGAAAACAATTTTTCATGCAGCACACCGATGCGGAATTCTCGAGACTCTCTTTGTTACGGACGTGTATGTATGAAAGTTGAATACGGTTATCGAAAAAAAATTAAAGCGGCGAATCGTTCAAATATTAATTTTTGACATTAATTTTTCAACCGATCCCCCGTTGCAATTCTCCTATTCGCGAGTAAGACAAGCGCAAGCGTGGGGGCAATTTATTTCGAAAAATTAAATTTATTTCTTGGTAAAGCAACAAAATCAATATTTCAGAAATGGATACGCATACGTGTATATTTTCAGATCTGTACTCGAGAGAATTGATCTCTGCGGAAGTATTATTACTTTTGACGTACGGTGAAGGCAAAAAAAAATTGTTTTTTTAAAACTTATTTTTAGAATCCCGAGCGTTAATTATGATTCAACAGCTGAAAATACAACTTAAATTTTGTAATTATAAATGTTTGAATCAGAAAATAATTATGAAATTTCGAAAAATTAAAAAATATATTTCAACCTAAGTGGCAATTATTGTTTCTTTTGCGATTTACACTGCCAGAAAATAAAAACAATGTTCAAATTAATTTAAAATTGGATCTTTTAATTGCAACACTTTCATATGAAAGTAAAGTTATATAAAATAGTATTCGTGTGCAACACAGCAATTTAAAATTATTTTTAAATTGAATGGAAAAAATTTAATTTTCTTCACGACAAAATATATTTTTTTTTGCAAGTAGCTTCAATTAAAAGTAAAATTTTATATTTTTACCAAGAATAAATTAATTTACATTTTTGTCTTATCTTATTCATAAAATAATTTGTGACATTAAATAATTTTTAGTAATAACCAGCAATCGATGAAAAATCTTTAAACGGCACAACTCAAAATAAAAATATATACATATACTCTGCTTACTAGGCCAAACCATTAAAAATAATTACCGATACATCGTTCACAAAATTTGTCGCGTTTTCTAGAAATGTCCCATATATTCTCGCGCAATCCATCAACGCTTGCCGTTTTTCATACACCGGCATCGTTAAGCAATTTCCGTATCTGGGTTAAGACCGTGTTAACGTTACACGCATACACGTACATCTGCATTTTGGTCCGTACAGTTAGATACGCACTCGTAAAAGCAAAACACAAACGCGAAAGTCCTCGACCAAACTATATATTCTCTAAAGTAAAATCAGGTCGAAGGACGATTCGCAATAATATGCATGTGTGTACCGATACTCCTGTTCTTCTATATATATACACGTAAACTCGCCTCAACGAAAAAATCAATTAACCTACTTTCAAAAGGCAATCAGCGTTCTCTCTCTCTCTCTCTCTTTCACTCCCTTGCGCTATGGATTTATTTCTTTCTTTCTTTCTTTCTTTTCTCTTACGTATGACGATTCACTGCGAAAGTTAAAAAAAAAAAAAAAAAAAGAAAGAAAGAAAAAAACTATAACGTCGGGCTAAATTACACGAGCAACATAATTTTGCATACCACCATGGCGATAAGTGTCGCTTAGGTCGAGGTTAAAGAAAGATGGATGAAAAAAATTAAAAAAAAAGCGAGGCGTGTACTTGCATACACAAACCCTCGTCGCGTATTTCTTCCCTATACTTATCGTAATCCACATCTGCGCGCGGTCTTTCAACAATTCTGCTCATATCTCGTTATTTTCTCCGAGAGCAAGTCGTTTTTCCCGAGTCCCGGTACATCGCAAAAATTACGCGTTTCGCGAATTCTTGCTATTTCTCCAAAAGTAACTTTTTCTCATCGATTGGGACTTTGCCGAAGTCGCATAAGAAAAATAAATAATGTTCGCGTGCAAAAAAATGACATCCGTATAATGTTGAAAGCTTTTACGACGCGGCGTAAAAAGTTATTGTATGTATTGTTAACGCAACGACGAAAATTTTCATTTGTTTTTTTTTTTTTACGTACTGCACCGCTACGTACCTTTTTATCTACGAATTGTAAATACTGCTGTTCGAAAATAACTGCGAGTTATATACCGGTACATATTGTTACTTCATAAACGCGAGTTCGTTATAAAAATTCGACGAATAATTACACGCTCGTTAATACGCGATGAGTTTTTCAAACGATTATTTTAGGAAGAGTATGAGGTTATTTTTAAAATTATTGAGTGGCTGCAATGAGCCCTATTAAGAATGGATAATAAATCGTCGCATCAACAAACGATGCATGACTAAAATTTTTAACCTACTATTTAAGTGACGCCTTAAAACGTGTATACAAGTTGAAGTAAATGTTTCACAGCGATGCACAACATTTAAGATACAAACAAAAGTTTTAGCCATTGTTCAACGAAGGAAGTTTATATTGTTCTCGATTTTTTTAATAAGGTTACATATAAAATCTGCATATCGTTTATATTGATTAATCAATAAAGTTTTTAATGTGAGATAATTTAAATATTACAAAAGTAAATATAAATGGGAAACACAACATATATCAATCAAACATAACATATAAACAATAACGCCCACTTATTTTCTCTTATTTACAAATAGTGCCGAACAACAGCCACCATTTTTCTCTTACCAATCAAAGAAAGCGAGCTCGCTCTCCTCAACGTCCCGTACGTTTTAAACCTTTAACTCTCCTCTTTCTCTCTCCCTCCTTCATACTCGCGCAGACTTTATAAAACAAAAGCCGATCGCAACAGATCTTTCTAGCAGCCTCTCTTTTGCACCTCCGTATTTTCCCCCTCTCTCTCTCTCTCTCTCTCTCTCTCTCTCTCTCTCTCTTTCTCTTTCATTCTTACTATTTCCCTCACTTTTATTCAGTTCCTCTCGGATGTAAAACGATCGTGACTGCGCGTGCGCGCGCCAGTAGAAAAAGAAAACACTGATGCAATCGAACGCGGTGCGTCCCTCTTACTCTTTTTTTCTCTCGCTACATACCAAAAAAGAGAGAGGGGAGAGGGAAATAATTTCATTAGAATCTTTCGCTTCACTCTATCGTTCTTTTCTCTCTTTTAGCGAACGATACCGGCAGCGGCGTCGCTTTTGCGTTGGCTCTTTCTCTTTCGTTAACCGAGAAAGTACTCTCGAAAAAGATCCCCTCTCCCTCTCTCTCTCTCTCGCTCTCGATAGAAATTGAATTTCGTTGCGCTAAGGGAAAACGATGGCACTCGTGCCCGTCGAGAGCATTTCTTTAAAGTGCCAAAGAGACATTGACTCTCTTCATGCGATGCTTCTTTTATATAAACAAAATAAAGGCGAAAGTAAAAAAAAAATAATTTTTTCTGTAAGCATCAAAGGTTAATTGCGGATGGTTATTTTTTTTATCTTAGATGTCGAATTGCGTATTTACGTAAACATAATTTCGTTAGAAAACTAAAGAAATATTGCTATGAAATGAAATTTTTGATAAATACTAAAACGTAACAATTATTTTTTTCGATTCCAAGGATTTATAGTAGAGAAAATCAATAAGAAATAATAATTTTGAAATATTATTTTTACAGTAAGTAAAATAAGTATCAACCCTAGCTCAAAATTTGTGGATCAATGTGTAAATATTAAGAGTGTACACTTGCTTAAACTTTATATCAAAATCATGAAATTATATTATAAATATATATTAATCATTAAAAGTAATAATTAATCATTTATAAAGGATGCATGAGTATTTTTCTAAGCTTTAAATTTGTCGGGCGCAAATCAATTAATAAAAGATTCGAGTTAGATTGCAGGTGCGAAACACTGGGAGATGACGAAATGAGAGAAACTGGGAAACTTGGCTGCAAGAGAAAAAAAAGAAGAAAAAGCAATGGCAGACGATGTTAAAGAAACAGAGAATCAGACCAGAATCTGAGTAATCAAAACCTACCCGATGTACCACCTTGTCTCATTTCTCTCTCTCTCTCTCTCTCATTTTATCTTAAAAAGCAAAGAAAATAAAAAAGCTGAAAAAAAATTTCGCGAAACGAAGGAAGAAACGCACGAGCGTACGAACGAACAAAAAGTAACTCCAAGCGGCGACGAAACTGACTCGAGATATAACCGGTAAGAAAGCACGCAGGCGGCGACTGCGGCGCATCCACATTGCTCCCATACAATACTCTCTCTCTCTCTCTCTCTCTCTTTCTCGTTTACTGAACTGAACACCATAAACGCATACTTTTTATTCCCGGCACCGCAGACACCGTTACGATACACTTACACGCAAGTGGATACAGGACTCTTCCACTCTGCGCCAAAAGAAAGACGCTTAAGTCGAGAAAAGGAAGAGAGAGAGAGAGAGAGAACGAGAGCGAGAGAGAGAGGGAGAGAGAGAAAGAGAGAAAGGAATTGGCGATGCGGAATCGCAAGTTTATATACATATGAAAATCGAATGGTAAAAGGACGATACAACAACAAACTCGATCGCTGGCCAAACGTATATATATATATATACGAGTATATATATATTTATGCATCTCGCTACGCGAAAGAAAAATCTTGACAACATCGATAATAATAGCAGATGTGGTTTTCATTCGCAAAAGCACACGGAAGTATAATGTATAGACTCGCTGAAAACCGAAGAAAGAAACAGCTGATAGGTTATCGCGCAAAAAAGCGTGTTTTAACCGAGAGAGATATACTCACGAAAGCGCAAACTCGAATATCGAACTCTCGAGTATTGTGCGAGACGATTAGACGAGTGGAGTGTATTATATCGGAGGGAGATTAGACTTCTGGAAAAAGGCATGAAAGAGCGATGCTTCGTATCTCAAGCCATTATTGAGATATCGCTTTGGCTTTTACGATTTGGATTTTTTTGTTCTAAAGATTCAAGAGAGAGCGAATTGATTAGTTGGATAAGGATGTTTTTTTTTTAAACTTTTATCTACTTCCATTTTCGTTTGTTTCCAAATTGCTGAATTTCTCGTAGAAAATTTATAATTATCGACTGATTGAATTTAAAAATTTTTTTTTTAAATCAAAAACCATTAATTTGATAATAAACGAAAGACAATAAAATATACTTGAACCATCTACGTCGCAATAAAAAAAGCTCCGGAGTAAATATAAAAATATACGATAAACAATATACATGTCAACGGCTATTCGAATGATTATATCTCGATAACAAGAAAAATTAAGTCGAAAACAACCTAGTTCCTGTGGATAAAACTAATTATTTTATCTGAAAATCCATACATTCAATTCACGATTTCTTTGTTATATACATATATACATTTGCGCGCCCGCGTACATACGTACGTACACTTTAATTACAGTTCGCTCGCTAACAATGCAATTAATTAGCCGAGCATTTTTATCCGCTTAGGTTGAAAAAGAAAGAAAGAAAAGAAAAAAGGTGCGCTCCCGTACTCAAAAAGTGTATCGCGAACCGTAGGTACAAACACACACACGCATACGCGCGCGCGCGTGCATAAACAGCGACGTGATAATTATCGATAACAATGAGCACAAAACGGGAGAGAAAGAAAAAGAGAAAGAGAGAAAGAGAGAGGGGGGAGAGAGAGAGACAGAGAGAGAGAGAGAGAGATGGAGCGAGCAAAAAGGGTTTTTAAGTCAATGTAACCGCAGAACGAACTCGTTGCCGAGAAGGCGATCGTTCATTAATCAGACGCTTGTACTGAGTACTGTATACTCGCTTTCTCTCTCGCTCTCTTTCTCTTCTCTTTCGCTCTCTTTCTCTTCTCTCTCGCGGAAACCAAAGCAACGGCATTTTGCAGTTAATTCTCGCGCGCGGGCGCGAGAGAACGAATGGTTTCTCTCTCTTTCTATATATATATCGCGAAGGAGGACGCGAACAACCGCTCGCGTGTATTGTGTCTCCTCTCTCCCTTTCTCGATAGCAAATGGAGAGCGCGCGCAATTTCTCATACCGCCTTGTGCCACAAAGTGAAAGAGTGAGAGAGGGAGAGAGAGAGAGAGAGAGAGAGAATCGGGGGTCGAGCGGGCTATGACACCGGGGTCTCGCGTTATTGTGAAACGTTAATTAGGTCGGAGTGCTGCCTCTGCTGCGCTCCGCTTCGTTGCGAACGGCCAAGTGCACGTTTGCTCGACGATCGTATTGTGTTTATCGAAAGAGGAAGAGAGAAAGACCGACGAAGAATATATCGAGAGATGAAACGAGGAAGTCGATACCGAGAGATGCTTCGGCTTTAAGGGAAATAAGCGTGACCTTTTTGTACCGGTAGTATCGTCCTTCATTTAAACAATACATTTTACTTTAATTTAAGAGGATATTGGAGAAGAAGGTCAAACGATTTATTGGCTAAACTGTTAACCAATATGCTGATATTAACATTAACGCATTAAAAAAAAGAAATGAAGGGTAAAAAAATAAATTGCGTCGGCAACGAAGTAATTAACTTCAAACCGTCGCGTGTACCGATAAGTCCTTCAGCCTTGATTTGCGTCGCTAAGGTCTCCGCGTAAATTAGATTAAATATAACGATTAAAAAATGTTAGGGAACGAGTTAACGAGTAAACGAAAACAGTAAATTTACATTGTTTGGGACCAGGTATCGTTGCCGTATCGTTTCTAAGAAAAATTTATCTCGTCATTGTTATCGGCCTTATCTTAATAACCAAAGGACAACGTGTACTAAAAATAACAGCGATTCGATTCGCATGAAGTTTATAGAGGTATATCGAGCCTTTAACATTCTTTGGGCTCTTTATATCTCGTTATAATATCGATTGAAATTAATTATTTCATAATTTACTATCATTTAAAAAAGTATGCAGATTACGAAATCAAAACGTTTATAATCTGAGCGATATAAAAAATGTATGCATTCTCATATAATTACTTTATATGATAAATTATTTCATTGTTTAATATACATGCAAAAGAAAACACATTAATTCAAGAATATGTATCTCTTCACTTTAAACACGATTAAAATTTTTCAAAAGGTAAATATTATATTTAAAAAATTCGCTCTGCGTCGTCAAATCAAATCAACTTGAGAAAATTATTGAATTATTTTCAGATTTTTCTCGTTTTTCCAAATAAAACGAAAGAAAGGAAAATTTCAATGAAAGCTTCAAAATCTAAAACCATTTACCAAACTTATCGGCATCTCGATTTAAATTCCGAAAAACTACGCGTCTACAAACCAGTTCCCCACTTCAAAGACTCGAGCAGCGTATGCAAAGTACATACGGACGCATATACTCCCTCGCGCGCGCGCGCGACTCCCGAGCAAAACCCGCAGTAGCAGCCACGAGCAACGGTAGCAGCAGCAACGTAAAAGAGAGAAAGAGACGAACCGGCCACTTCGAGGACAAACAAACAAAGGCGGCTCGTGTACGTATACATACATATACGAAAGAGGAGAATCGAGGCAACCATCGCGCATATATACATATGTGCCTGCATCGCTCGCGCGACTTCTCCTTTTGCAGATCGAGTGAGTGAGTGAGTGAGTAAGTGAGTAAGAAAGAGAGAAAGAGTGAGAGAGAGAGAGAGAAGAGAGGTTCGCACTTTTGTAACTTTTTCTCATTATGGATGCGGGGATGAATGAAAAAGAAGAAGACGAGGTAAAAAATGCGCGTGTGGGAAGCTCGGACGCTTTGTGAGCGCGTAGATGACGACGGTGCGCTCGCTGGTCAATTGGGTTTATGATGTGCTAATGGCCGATACTTTAACGGCTAGTTTCTGCCTTTTTTATTATTTTTGTATCGAGTTTTTAATTACCTGCTTGTCGCATGGGACTTGCGGGACATTTGGATTCTTTTTATATACAACGAAAGAATCGCCGAGTTAAATTTTAAGAGATCACACTTTGATTGTTTGGAATTAATAAAGATGAATGCAAAAAAATTTATTTAGTCAGTTTAAAGACTTTTTAACAAAGGAAGATGTTACTCGGCAAAGATTTTAATGAGCTGAGTGATTATTATACGCCTACGTGCGAGTCGAGACCTCGTTAAGTTTAACGAAACGTTTTATGCATGAAAAATGTTTACTTAATTATACATCTGAAGAAATAATATGTATATTTTAATATCATCATAAAGATTAAAAAATAATCAAATATATCAAATAGTCAACAACTCTTTTCATCAACAATGCCTTTCCAAAAAAGAAGTACACGACATTCACAAACACGAAAGTTGGATTAAAAAACAAAAAAAAAAAAAAAAAAAAAAAAAAAAAAAAAAAAAAAAAAAAAAAAAAAACAAAAAAACAAAAAAGTACGTAAACAAAGAGCACCTCTCCATAATGTAACACCCCATCGAGATTTAGCAACAAAAATCCCTTAATGAACAGAATCTCCCCGTACCACGAGAATCCAAGCCGTGTAGGAGAGAAGAAGCGAGCCAGCAGCCTTACCGATATACACACAGTATGTACAAACAGTACATTGAGAATATACTCAGCGATCGGTATGTGTGTATGTGAATGCATGTACATACACACCTTGAATCCTCTTACCGGCAGCAGCTCGGCAAAACGAGATAGAGAGAGAGAGAGAGAGTGTGAGAGCGAGAGATAGAGTTAAGAGTTGCTTCAAGAGCTTTCTAGCTCTATAAGAAAGAGAGATAGAAAAGAATCGCTGGCGCGCGTACGAGAATACTGCCATCACACACAAACACAACTCGCTCGCGACGAAGAGCGAGGAAGGAGGAGGTGTTACGAGGTCCACTCGCGCTCCTTTTCGTCTCTTTGCATCCGGGAAGAGCCGCCGAGCTTGATACACACAAGTTACACGTACGTGTATATGTGTATAGAGATATGCGAGAGAGAAGAGAAGAAAGGCCCAGGGTCACCAGACGAAGGTTTTGCTCACACATTTACCTCCAGAGAGAACATTGGCGACTCTTGTATTTTCCTAGCTTTAATCTAAGACTTTTTTTTCGATATGTAAACATAAAAAATATCAAAGCTCGTGTCGATAAATTGCGCACTTTGCGCGATTTATAAAACGATTTTTAAAACAGTAGAGCTTTATGAAAAGTTCTTCTGGTAATTACGAGCAGTGTTTACCGGAAACTGTACTTTATTTTACGTAAGTTCTTAAGAACGCGTGGAAAATCTATATTTTAAGCTCCTTCGTAGTGTTTACAATGAATAATTACGTATCTTCATATCTACATTTTAAGCTCCTTCGTATTGTTTACAATGAATAATTTATTTACTCGCCGTTGTGAGTGATACTTTAACTTTGTACTCTTGAATATCAAACGGCGTGTATAATTGCTTGTTTCAAAGATTTAAGTACTAAACAATATTTAGAATAATTTGATAAAATATCATTATTAAATGTAAATATTGTAAAATTTTTTTTCGATTTTTTTCAATATCTGCAATATCGATCGGATGAAATTCAGAAAGTAAACGGATGTTTAACTTTTAGCGAGAGATAAAAATAAAAGCAAGATGAGGGCGCTCGCATATAAACTCAGAATCGTTCAAAATTTTTTTAAAATCCTTCAAAAACAAGCAAAGTCCAAAGTTAAAAAAAAAATATATATATATATATATAGAAGAAGAAGAAAAACAAAGAAAAAAGCTTGATTATACGCGTCGTGCGATCCTTTATCTAAGACGAGAGTATATATTCACCAACGGCATTATAAGGCGCCTCCATTGCAATTTACCCAAAGCGCGAGAGTACATTCTTCAGGTCGCATAACATCATATAATATACGCTCACGTAAAAGAAGTACAAGTGCGCGAGAAGGCAAAAAGAGAGACAACGAAAGAGAGAAAATCCTAATCCCTTTGGTTGAATCCCGCAAGGCAGCGAACCGCGAAGCGCTGAATATAATAAAATCCCGAGTTCTATTTCGATCTTGCGTATAAGAAAATTCTTACTTCTTTTTATTTTTTATTATTTTTTTTTTTTTTTTGCATAAGTTTTGCCGCGAGATTTTCATTTTACGCGCACTACAGTGTAAGGTTATTTTATCTTGAGTGCGTTAATGGAGAACCGAAATTGCTTATTACTCTTTTTAAAGATTTTTAGTTTCGGTATGTCTTATTGTTGCGTTAAAAATATGCTTCGTTAATGGATTATTTTATGTAAAAGTTGAATTGACAACTATGAAATAATGTGTTAAATGTTTGAACATCTATATTACTATATGGCAAAAGAAAAGGAATGCAATATTTTGTATAAAGAAAAACAATATTTTATTTTAAATTTTAACTTTTATGTTATTTAGTAATAAAAATTATAATTTATCCATCGTATATTAGGTACGCAAAGCTAAGCTTATGTGTGAAGTTAAAATTGTATTAAACGTAATATTTTACAAATGAGACACATACATAAAACTCAAAATTTATGCTCGATGAAAATTTTCAAAATTTTGTCATCGACATCGTAAATTCAAAGCATTCAGTTGCTTCCTGCTAGCATCGACTTTGACATCGTCAGTCGAGCCAACACACACACATTTAACCAACGCAATAAAAGCAAAAAATTTCCAACGAAGAAGACGAAGAAGAAAAAGAAGAAGAAGAAGAAGTACGAGTATAATAATAACAAAAATAATAAAAAAAGTAAAAGTAAATAACTCACCCTATGAGGCGCACGGAGGAGTCGATGCACCGCGGCAAGCTGGTTGATGAGCGGCAAGGTCGCGCTGAAGGTGTGCACCGGTGGCCTAGGCGGTTCCGGATACGAGCTCGCATAAGCGAACGGATCGACGTCGTTTAGATACTGAACTCTGCACGTGAGCGACATTTTTTTTTTATTCCTCTTGTTCCTCTCGCGCTCCTCTTATTTTCTCTCTCTCTATCTCTCTCTCTCTCTCTCTCCTCGGTCACCTGCAGTCGCTGCCGCCGCCGCCGCCGTCGCCGCCTCCGTCGACGGGTGCAGCCAGCAGCTTACGCGCGCCGAGATACGCCAGGGTTGACGCGCGAAGATACCCAAGTAATTTTTACCTCCCAAAGATCGATCGGCATCGGATACACGTTTCCTCTTTTGCAACTATATACGTGTGTGTATATACTCGTGTGCAAACGTGCTCGTTGGTATATATACGGAGAGAGAGAGAGAGAGGGAGAGAGAGAAAAAGAGAGAGAGAGACGGTCTACACCCAGGAAACCGGTTGTGTCCTCAGTGTCTTCTTCGTCGGAGCTTTATTTTTCCACTCTTGGTCGCCGCAGCACGACTCTCTCTCTCTCTCTCTCTTTCTTCTTCTTCTCTCGATCGGCCGACTGTTCCCCTTTTTTTTTTCTTCTTCTTTTCGCTGCTCCTGCCGCTGCTTCCACCGTTCGAGTGTGTGTATGTGTACCGCTTTTTCTCTCGCTGACTCCTCTCTCGTGCTCGTGCAAAAGGACCTGGGGACCAGGGCTGTTTTAGCCAGGGATATTGCTCGCGAGAAATACTATCTACCACTACGACTACTGCTGTTCTGCTCCTTCTGTATCTCTGTCTCCGCTGTGTGCCTCGAGACGCAATGATTAAAGACTCTTTCTTTATAGTTGCCTTGCACAGCCTTTAATTTCTTTTCTTTCTCGTCTTGTTTTCGTTTTGTTTTCTTTAATTTTTTTTAATTTTCGTTTAGAATGGCTCCGAGGGGTTCTCTCGTTTTGATAGATCTTGTTTGTTTTGGGAGAGGGATATTGGAACTGGGATATTGATTTTTGATTAACGGTTATGGAGTTCTCTCTCGAGCTTACGAGCTGTGAATAATCTTTCGTCGGGGCTGGCTAATTTATGGTTGTCGTCTAACTTCAATAGATTATACCTAAAGATCTGATATAATTTTTATTTATCTATTTATATTATTTTCTATTATTTGTATAATATACTTTTGAATTATTAGATTTTACAGTGTATTTTTCATTTCTTTACACGATTTTAATTTTCTTCTATTTGTTTTTCAGTCAAATTAATATTTTATTTTAAATACCACATCACATTTTTTTAATGAAATTATCGCTCTGATATTTTAATTAATATACGAGTATGATTTATATTGATGCCGATGCTTATTTGGTTGAATTTCATACAACACTGTATACTTGCATCGCAATTCTCCCAATAATTATTAAGTTAAGTAATTGTCATGAAACTGGTCTTACCCGTATACAAAGTTGCAGTCGTGATATACAAATTATATATTTCACGCTTTGTACGCTCAAACTTTACAAGTTTTCAATTTAATTGTACACGTTACAAAATTTAAAAATTTGATTTTAAATTAATTGCCAAAATAAAAATATGTAATTCGTACGTATGGATATTAAATTTTTAAAACATTTTCATATATAACATACATTATATATTCGTCGTTCGACTTTAATAATTGAGCCAAAGAATGTAAAATTTACTTCCTATTAACGTTAAAATCTAAGAGACAAACCAGCTACAGCTCTAAATTATTTCTTTATCTTTAAGTAAACATTTATTATATAGCAACCCTAAAAGTAATAATACTCGTCGAGACATACTTAATTTATACCTGAGAGTATACAACTAATCAACTACAACAACCCGACCATTCGTCCAATTCTCAAGCACCGAGCCATATTTTTTCATTCTCATTCCCTGCAGACTGCACTACTTCTCTTTATCTTCTTTCTTCCCCTCCCTCCCTCCCTCTCTCCCTCTCTCACTCCCTTTCTCTTTTCTCCTTTTTTTATTTTTAACGAGACGCGCGAGTCCTTTTTCTCCAGGGTTCCTCTGCGCGAGGCAGAAGCGAAATTCCCAACGGCAGATTT
This sequence comes from Chalcis sispes, assembly GCA_949987625.1. Taxonomy (NCBI): domain Eukaryota; kingdom Metazoa; phylum Arthropoda; class Insecta; order Hymenoptera; family Chalcididae; genus Chalcis; species Chalcis sispes. The sequence continues at coordinate 68,174,921 of OX465098.1, forward strand.
TATCGAGATCGCGCTTAGTCCGCGGCGAGCGCGCGTTATTTATCTCTTTATTTACTTTCTTTCGGCCATTAAGTCTCAAACCACATGCCTTCTTCGAATCTAATATCTCGCATAATTATTCGTATTAATTATATCCGCGCGCGCTCCACTGGTTTCGCGCGCTCGAAAAATGAATTGGTTTCTTAAACGATAGATATGGCGAATTAGCTAAACGTAAACGAGTTTGCCTTTGTGATTTAATGCGCGAATATATTCATTGTTGTTGTTGTTGTTGTTGTTGTTGCTCGGTTAAAGGCAATGTACAAGATAAAGTCAATTATTTACAGCGAATTACTCAACGATCGTAATTTTTCCGTGTGTAACTATGTATGTATTTACTGCGTGAATTACGAAAATGAAATAATTTATAATGCAAAATTTATAAGATATTTATAAAAAATTTTATAATATTAATGCGATTATTAATTAATTACACAAATAAATAAATTTTCTTGAATGACAGGTGATAATAGAAATTGCAAAATTACTTAACTGACAATCCTTAAAAATCGACTTTACAAAGGAACTTGTTTAACTAAGGCATGTTTTGAATAGTAATCATTTTGTTACCCGATTTGACTTTTTTTTTTTTAACGCATTATACAAAGAAAAACTTTCAAACGGCTCTTTTCCTACATTCACGTGTTTCCGTATTCGACAAATCAAAGCCTTGATAGCATTGTAAGTTAACGATTAGATAAGTTAAATTTTTATTCAATAACTGCGCAAAATTGAACAGTGCTAAACTGGTTACTTTCTTATCGAATAAAAAATATTGACATTTAATGTTAATCAAATACTGTTAAATTACAATACAGAAATAGACACGAGAAATTTAAAATGTTGAAGTATTGTTTTTAAAACGGAGTTTGGCTTTTTTATTCGAAAAAATTAAAATAGTTATCTGGAATTTTTCAATCGCAATACTTTCATTTTCATTTTATCTGTCGCATTCAAACGACAAATTTAAAATCATACGAATTAATTACATAATAAAAACATCATTGTCAGTTAACCTTATCAATTATTCACTACAAAAGTGACTTAACAACCGCGCATTAAATTCATTACCCTCGACACAAAATTATTTCATCGCATGTCCGAATACACACACACACACACACACATCTTACTGAGAAAATATAATCCCTTCCGAACCCCCGAATAAAAAGAAAAAAATAAAGTATACTTCTATCCATCGCATCGCATCACACGATACCTCCCAATTTTTCACTTTTTCTCTTCGCCGTCCTTCCTCCAAACTCTCGCATAATAATAAAACCCAACGCATCCGTTCTCCCGTCATGCTTCTCCTTCTCGATCTGCGCATGCCGATGCAAATAAGCCCCGAGTCGTATAGGACACGAAAAAAAGAAAGAAAGAAAGATAGAGAAAGAGAGGAGTCGCCCAGGGCAATGGAGCGAGCGCCGGTGCGACGCCGCCACTGTGCTAAGAGTAGGAGTGTGTGTGTGTGTGTGTGTGTGTGTGTGTGTGTGTGTGTGTGCTGCACGAGCTGCACGATATGCATCGAGCTATATGCGTGCGTGTATGTACGCTACTATTTTTCCACGCGCTTGCGTTGCACGGCTGGGATCCTCATAATTGACGTATCAATGGCGAAAGGTCTGCTTCTCTCCCCCTCCCGCGATTCTACAGCGTCATTAGGGATGCAGGATCGCAGCGACGGCGCGTATGCGTATATATACGTACTTTATACGCGTACGGTAATAAAGAGTCCGCATACACTTGCCGCACACGCGCTGGAGTTCGGTGAGAGAAATCGTCTCTCTCTTTCTCTCTCTCTTTCGCACACGCGCGAATCGAAAGTGGAGGTGGTGGGCTCCCGTTCGCCTTGGACAGAATCTCCTTCTCCTCGTCTGTTTTTCGATTATTGCAAACCTACTCTTTCTCTCTCCCTCTCTCTCTCTCTCTCTCTCTCTCTCTCTCTCTCTCTCGCTCTCGCTGAAGGCGCACCGATCCTTCTCGTCGATTATTATCGGATGAGGGAGATGCGTTTCTGTGCGAGACGACGTCGCGATCGTTTTCGTGCTCGAGAAAGACAGAGAGAGAGAGAGAGAGAGAGAGAGAGAGAGAGAGAAAGAGAGTGGCACGTTCGATGAGTGTGCGCCCGTTAATTTTATCTTATTTTCTTTTTAGTTTTTTTTTTTGTGGTGAAGTGTGTGATTGCGCGCGCGAGCGCGGGTTGAACGAGTTTGTTTGAGATCGTAATTATGTTAATTATTGTGTTTGAGCGCTGTTTTCATTTTTCTTTTCTATTTTTATTCTATTATTATTTTTGTTTTTTTTTATTAAGCTCGAATTTTACTTTGTTTTTAATGTCGCTGTAAGAGTTTTGAAAGCAGTTTTTAAACGATTTTCTCATTTAGTTTTATTATCATTTCGCGATAATTTAAAATACTTGTTACTTTCTGCAAGTACGTTTGAATAAAATTTTTTGATTTACAATACACGTATTCGTCAAAAACATATTTAAACAAAAACTTTATTTCATTCGAATATCAGCTACCTGTATTCTAACGACAAAGTCCACCGTAAAAGTTTAAATCTTCAACGCTGCGTGCAAGAGAAAATAAACGTTGTACAATAACGAAAAGAACGTTATACACCACTTGCATATCAATAATCGGCAAACCGTCCGTCGGGTCCTTCCTTCTCTTTTTAAACACATGTACCTCAGCCCGAGCCTCAGGTAATGCATTTCGAAGATAATGAGCGTGTCCCTCTCTCCTTCTCTTTCTCTTTCCGTTGAAATTCCTCGCTCGCAAAATTCTTGAGAACCCTCGCGAAACCAAGCGTTTCCATTCGAATGATTTAGGAAAATTGGTGGACCGAAGAAGAGAGCAACGACAACGACAGCGATGGCGAAACATAGTAACGAGAGTCTCTCGAATTCTGGCGAGCTCTTACATTCTTGCTCGGGGGCTCGCGCGAGAAAACGCACGTGAGAGAGCTTCGTTTCGAGTTTACGATCGCGCTTATTATGCGTATGTATATATATGTGTGTACTAGGATGATTTTACGCACAGAAAAGGTTTGTTATTTTGTGAACGAAGTGTTGTGCGCACGCGCATGAATATTGTCTTCTGTTTATTATAAATTCTTTATGTTTCTTACGCAAAAAATATGAAAAAAATATTAAAAAATCATTCAAAAATTAAATAAATCGTAAAAAGGTTGCTTTACTTAGAGGTCGATTATTTTATTATATAACTTATATGTATATAGATATTACAATAAATTTTAATAATTAACATTATGAAAAAAAATGAATAAAATACTTAACGTTTTTTTAAAACGATATCTAATATCATTATTGAAACAAAAAAGATTTATAATTTCCTTATTAAAAACAATTTCATACATTTTACTTGCATTCTTCGAATTGACCTAAATGCAAAGTTATTTTAAAATAATTAAACTTTTTACTTTAATGAAAAATAAAAAAAAATAATAAAAGTAGTTCAACAGAAAACATTAATTAAATCCCCTCGAAACAATACACATTCATCTCAGCAAATTAGTTCGAAATAGTTTCGAGCTTAGTTAAAGTATCCACCAAAACAAATCCGATTAAAAAATTCCAGTGTATTATAGTCACAGTTATCCTCTCCCGTATAAACGCGTACACAATCAACGCTACGATAGAGACACACACATATGCACAAGTTGCTCCCTCGCGTTAAGCTTATAGTATATGCGGCAACACACCTAGGCACGAATATTCGAAATAGTTCCGGCCTCGATTTATACTAGCTGAAACCATAATCGCGCCCGTGCTCTCTTTCTCTCCTCGCTAATCTGTTTCTCTCTCGTTTTATACACACTATGCACGCGTACGTGGGCACCCACGTACAAGGAGGAGCGCCGTATACCCTGACAATCTCTCTCGGTAAAGGCTCGTCGAGCTAAAGGAGAGAACGAAAGAGAACAAGAACGAAACGAAACGAAAAAGAGAAAGAGAGAGAGAGAGAGAGAGGAATTTCTTACGAGTACGAGTATATAACCTACCAACAATACCGGTTATCTTTCTCTCTTTCTCCATCTTTTTCTTTTTTCTATGTATCCTTCCATTACTTTTGTCTTATTTTCAATTTTTATCCTTTCTTTCTCTCTTTTTCTTTTACGTAACTACGAAAAAATCAATTTTTATACAATAAATTTATTCATGTACGTTATCCATTTAACTTTTGTTACCAATCAATATTACTTTTATGCGAAACGAACGATTAATTCCATAACAAAAATAAGAAAAATAAAAAAAGAAGTAAACCGATCGGAAGTATCGTTAAAAACCCAACTCAAGGTGAGAATCGTATAAAATAAACGAACGTTACGCCGGTACGCGCACACGCGCATAATATCGCACGAAAGCGCGAGCGCTATAAATGCATGCGCAGCTCGAGCCAACAACGTCCGCGTCAAAGATAAGCGAGAGTTCACGTTGTTCGCGCGCTCTCGATCTCGTGTGTGCGCGGGTGCGATCGACTACTTTTTCTTTTTTCTTTTTTATCAAACGAACGCGCGCGTACGAGTGAGCTGTATGTAACCCTTTCGTGCATTGTAACCATTGACATTCTCCGTCGTTCACGCTTTTGTAAGTGAGAACGAAGCGGACTTTGGCATCGGTCACAATGAGTGGAGAGAAGATATTCGATTTACTTATTTTGGTTTACTTTTATCTTTCTTTTTCTTTCTTTTACTTCTCTTTTATTTATTTATTTATTTATTTATTTATTTATTTATTTATTTTTTGGACGCCTTTAATCGATGAAATATCATTTGTTTGCGAATTTTTAAAGAAATTTTTATTCGACCATTAGAACTGTAAATTTTACACTTTATACAATTTGCACGTTAATAAATTAAACTGTCAATTCAAATCTGTAAAGCAATTCTTTGGCATAAAAGAAAATTACAATTTTTTAAAATTTAATTTTAATTTATAACTATTAAAACGGGTAATAATATACAGCAGTAATTCAATGACTAATTGGATATCAGGAATTATTGAAATGAATAATCAAATACCTTAAGCGAGATATAAAATGCATACTTGCTAAATTCTTCATTTATGAATCGATCTTGTAAAATAATTAATTAAAATAGATAAGTTAATAAGATAAAAAAGCATAAAGTTTCCCGAAAAAAAAACCTGTACAAATAAAATAATTACAATAACAAAAATGAGTAATTATCGCGATTCGGCAAAAGAGTGCAATAACTCTTAGTATCTAATATCAATATCCACGATTTTAATTGTATTATTTTAATTTTAAATCGTCAAACGAGAAAATTTCTTCATAAATTCTTTATATTCACTAAATAATAACATTTTTCTAAACAATTGAAAAATCCATTAGAAATTACATATGTATGTATCATTCAGCAATCGTGTAAATAAGAAACCAAACAAGAAAAAAAAAAATATATCCTTGCGCTAGAGTCATTCGAAGGGATCATCAGGTGGAACGTACTTACCCCCACTCCAGGAGCATAAACATAACCTCACTCGTCTTTCTCAGCGCGCCGACTCGCACACCTGTCATCCGTTCAACGTTCGAGCGCACGTGGAAAAAAACCAAGGAGGGAGGGAGGGATAAAGGGATAAAGGAAGAAAAAGAGAAAGAAAAATAGAAAGAGAGAGGGGAGAGAGAGAGAGAAGGAAGAACCTCCGCAGGATTCCTAACCTCACCAGCGGCCCACGCGCTCTTCTACATATACGATATGTACATGCGCCTCTGTGTGCGTGTACGTAAGTACACACAAGTGTATGGTTCTATCCTAGCGAGCGCGTCCGCACGAATCAACGTTTCTCGCGGCACGACTCGAATTTCTCACGGAGTCAAGAGAGAGAAAGAGAGAGAGAGAGAGAGAGAGAAAAGCCAAAAGGTCTCCCCCTTATGCGTTTGTACTTGTGTGTATGTATATACTATATACACGCGATTTGCGCGCACTTTTAAAGGATTCGCGATGGGATTCACGCGGATTTTTTTCTTTTTTCGTGCATAAGATGCTATTCGATTATGCGCTGTAAGACTCGATTCGAGTAGAAAATAATAAGATTTTTCACTTTTAAGAAGCTAAGCTATTTTTAACTTGAGATTTTTTAAAAATGATATGAATTTATTTTTAAATTCTTATTAACATAGCATTACTCTTAATTTCCGTTATTTATAATTTAAAATAAAAATAGACCAACAATGAATAATTAAAATCATCTAAAATGCATTAATTTAAATGACACCGTATGATCATTGATTTAAATTTTATACAAATTTTTATGAATATCAATGATAAATAATTGATTTGTGTACATAATCTCGCATGAAATATAAAATTCAATCAACACCATTTATTATTTATATGTGATGTGGTTTTTCATCTTTAAATTGTCGAAAGTACATATATTCGTTAACCATCAAAAATGTATTATACTACAATAGAAAATTTTATAGAAAAATGCATACGATCTCATGAATCTATTTACATTTGTTAAATTTGTTTTAAATTCGGAAAATTTTAATTATTAATTTTAATTAAGCTATCAAATAAAATTTTAATTAAATTTTGAATGTTATTAAGCACTATATTTGTTATTTTATAAAAATTTTTATAAGTTTAATATAAAAAAATTGATTTTGAAAATATTCAGTGGCGTTTAATTAATAATATTAAAAATATCCAACTTTTAAGCAGGCTTACTATTAATTGTCTAGATTGTTTTATTTTCTGTATCACAGAAAATGCGCGATATTGCAGTTGATAACTTATCTATGCACGTGAAAAACATACTCCAGCTTCAAGTAAAATTTACTTGTTGAAAGTTCTGTTTTGTATCAAATATTAAATATCTTTAAAGCGACATGTGTTTTTAAAATTTAAATCGAACAAATATCGAGCAAAATTTGTGACCAAGTTAGCTCGACCTTGCTATTGTAAACAAACATTTTATTATAGACGTAAGCAAAATTCGGCCAGCTGTATTTATAGAAAATTCCAAAAAATCATCGCAGCTCAATAGCTCCGCTATATAATAATAAACTCGTCGAGGCACACGCGGTCTTTTAAACCGAGAGACAGAGACACAAAAGAGGCAACCAAAGAGAAAGAGGAAAATAATCTCACAGCGAGATATCAAACGGCTTTTATAATACGCAAAATAAGCCTGCACATCGACTTCGCCGTTTCTCTCTTCCTCTTTCTCTTTCGTGGTGCATATATACATATATGAATACAATACAGATATATGAAGCTATACATGAACGTGAAAATTACCTTGTGCGGAGCAGGCGCGCACCGTCGACGGAGTCTGCGCCCTCGTACACTCCAACGATGGACGGACCGAGGGAGAGCAAGAAAGAGAGATGGAAGGCCAGCGGCAGTACTGGTGCGCCAACCTAACCCGGGGCAGGAAGAAGAGAGAAAAGAAGCCCTCGAGAAAGAAGTCGGCGACGGGTGCCGCCGCCTCCGCGCGCGACACTTTTCTCTTCTCGCCTCGTTTCTTCTTCGGTCCTCTCTCTCTCTCCCTTCGTCTTCAGGTGTCGTTATACCTTGCCGTATATATATTTATATATTTATATATACATCCAACGCGCGAGATGCGCGGCACACAAGAGACAAAGGCACACACAGAACACTACTATTCGTCTATATATACGTATATATACGTATCCGTAACCTCTACACCGTGTTCCAAACCGAACGCACTTTATATATATACTCTGTACATCGTGATAAATATCGATAAATCCCACTAATTTTCAAGCTGCTACACGATGAAAAAAAAACTTTTTTACAATCCCGTGAAAATTTTCACCCCCCAAAAAAAAAAATGTAAATAATAATCGAACGGCAAAGAACAAATGAGAAAAAAAAGATCAGAGTGGCTCCGAGCGGCACAACGGAACGAACACACCATGTATACACCTAACCTCGCGAGCGGCCGCCGCGACACTGAATATCGCGCGGCGGACACCTGTCGGCGGCGGCTGTTCTTTCTTTCTCTCTCTCTCTCTCTCTCTCTCTCTCTCTCTCTCTCTCTCTCTCTCTCTCTCTCTCTCTCTCTTTTACTCGCCGGCGATTCCAGTCGTCGTCGAGGTACTACAGCGCCGACTATCGGTCGCTCTCTCCAAACCCGGTTTCCGACTCGTTCGACTATCGCGTGTACATTTATACATATACACAGCGCATTCACGTTGAGCTCTGTCTCCGAAGCTTCTCAGGCAGGCTTTTATTAACGCGAGAGAGACGAGAAAGAGAGGCTTTTTGGCAGAGAATTCGAAAATTGATACTTTGCAGTGGTGTAACAGTATATGAAAAAGAGAGAAAGGAGACGTTGACTAAATATTCGTTCGTTAATTTTCTGAAAAACGCTAGAGATTTGTGAAATTACGAATTTTGAGATGCGCGCGTGAGGAAAAACTTTTGTTTTTTTTTTTTTGTCAATAGATGTATTATTATATTACGAGGAAATCATTCCCTATTGGTGATTTATAAACAGTGTCGTTGCGTTATAAATATAAAAATGATGTAATTTAAACTTGTAAAAATTCACACTTCTGCTCGTTCGCGGGATAAAAAGAGGAGAATTACGCGTGCCAAAAGAACTCAACGATGGATGACTTCATCGAATGCTTAAATTTTGAAAATGTATGAAGTGAAAATATGAACTTTGTGTTGTGCACGCAAAATTACGTGAAAATTTTTCAAATTTTAAAATTAATGATATTCTGATTCGACGACGTTATAAAATTATTCATTCTAAATCTTATACTTTTTGGCAACTCTATTTAATTTCATCGATAGTATTTATATATTCTATTAATTGTTTGCAGAGTTTCAAATTACAGATCAATATTTAGTGTGTAAAGGTCATATTTCTTAGTTTAATTTAAGAATTAAATAAATCATTAGTCAAAGTAGATTTTGGCACTTTAAATACCATAAATCATTTAGTAAAGTGTAATCAGAAAAAAAAATATTAAAATTATGTATACTTAAAAATTGTGTTTAATATTAAAAAATAAATATTGAAAGTATTATTAAAAATTTTATAAAATTTCAATAATTTCATCGTTTATTTTGCGATGATAAAAGAATTAAAGCAAATATTTTTGTTCCGAGTGATCAATTATCGACTTTAATTTTGTGATTACAACAAAATGCTACTAATTTTGAAAATTTTAAATTATAAAAATTACATATTTATCTAAAGACAAAATAAATAATGTATTAATTACAATTACAACCGGTAAAAAGAACAAATGCATCGCAACCATAGAGTAGCGGTAGCAGCAGTTTAAAGCACATTTACACGCTGCGCGTAACAAAAGCGCGCACACACACACACATTGCACAATTTGGTAAATAGTTCAAGTGGCTTAACCGCTTACCAAACGGCATAGAGTATGCACTATATGCTTCATATGTAACACCTATATTAACCGCAAGAGTAATAAAAATATGGTCAACCGCAAACTCGTTGCTTAATTATTTTACCGATGTGTATTTGCCGAATCGACATATGTGCTTTTTTACGCCATGAGCATGTATGCGTGTACGTCTTTCGGTACTATCAACGACAGTTACCATAAATATAAATTAACTACTGGTAAATCGAGGATTTTTCTTAACCAAGCGCAAGTGGAATGTATACGCAGCTTTCTTTTTACATACATCTTTAATTAAGTTTTAATGATTTTTTTGTTCATAAAGTTACCGGTACAATTTTCATCGCAACCATTCTATCGCGATTTTGAATATTTTGATAACTCATAAAAAATATATGTGTGTACATACAACGGAAAAAAGAAATTTTGTAAAAGCTTGATAAATTCAATAACCATTCATAAAGCGCATAGGAATCACTCGAAAGTCTTCTTTCAAAAGCACATCAAAAGCAATCATCGCCTCTAAAAGAAAAAGAACATAACACCGACGTATAGAGTTACAGAGGTTTGCTTCTAGGGGCAACAACTTTAAAATCGCAAAGTACACCTCTCCAAAAAAAAATCCCTTTTAACTTTAGCCTCATAACTCTCCTAACTTTTCGCCACGATATTACGTATATACGCATACACACATCCAGCGAAACAGTCGTCATTCCACGCGGAGGCTCGAGCCAATTCGTCTCTATTTTTCTCCTTTGCTTCCACACACAGCCGGCGTAGCTCTATCCATTATATGTATGTATACGCGGGTCTCGGATTTCGCCGCGGATGTGTCGTGCGCGTCGACGGAGACTCTCGGCTTTGTGCCAGGGTAAGTTCGAGGTGAGCTTATTCCTCCTACTCTTTTCTTATTCTTCGAGTACAGTACCGAGTTAGTATTTACGGATGTGTGAATGGCACACTCGAATGAAAATGAAAAGGAGCTCTGGCGAATAACACGTGGAAAGTTTCGCACTCTACGAATTGCCGAGGATTTTCGCGCTTGGATAAATGTTTTGTCCGTTTACGTGTGTACGCGTGTGTGTGTGTGTGTGTGTGGCGCGTTTTCTTTTTTTTTTTTCACTTAAACGTTTTGATTTATCGGTGATTAGTAATCCGCGCGATGCAAAAGTTGTAGATAAGTAACTTGTACGTAAGTTTGCGATGGTTTTTGTTTTTTAATTCAATGCTTCGCTTTTTATCAATGCTATCGTTGAAAAAAAAAAAATTATTTTATAGCGCGCACCAAAAACTATTATAAACATTGTTAAAACCGTATTGCTTAAACCTTCTTTTAAAAAAAAGAAAATGCAAAAAGAATTATTAACGTCGGTTGTAAATCATTTGCGTAAGTGTGTGAACGAGTCATTAAGCGTTGAGGTTTTTGACCGATTACTGTTTATTTGCATATTGTTGAATTGTGCTATAATATAGTAAGGCACCGTTAATTACGCACTTTATCGACGATTTTTTAAACCAATAACTATGAAGAACAAAAATTGATAATGCATGTAAGATTCCTTTATTTATCAGCATTCTATTGAATAAAGAATATAAGATTGTTTAATTTTTAATGGTTATTTTTAAACTTTTTTGCAGAATTCAATAATACAACACGTCTTATAAAAATGTAAAAACGTACCTTTAAACAATTTCAACATAATTTTCTTTAAATTATCGTATAGTTTAACTGCCAAATGTATTCAAAATAAAATTGTATAAATCATAACAATAACCGCATATAAATTAAAAATTTCTTACGCAGTATAATAAAGTGTTGATGTATATTTTGAATAGTTAGCAAATTGTTGGTGACTTCAAAACTATTTCAACGGTTAAATATTAGTTATTTTACTTGTATCATACTATTTTTTTGGATGACGAAACTTGTCAATTTTTAGTAGCGTTAAAAGTTTTGCCAAAACACACTAAGCCAAGGTTAAAATTGGTGAAATAAATTTTGATAATAGAGAAAAATAAGCGTATAATTAATTGTATTTACGTTTGTTTAAAATAACAACTAAAAAGCTTCTTACGCTACTCGATAAACAATCGTTCGTTAAAAGATTAATTTATTTTTTTTAAATGTTTAACTTTCGTCTATTTGAAAGCTAAATTTTTATCATTTTCAAACATTCTTCAACCGTTTATCTTTAGCGTAGCTAAAAAGCTCTTTGTAATTATAATTATATTGCTCGAAAAGGTATTTAAGATACACTTTAACTCGTCGTATTATTGGCTCATAAAAATAATGACTAACCCTTCATAAATATATATGTGTCATGCAAAACGTAAACTTTTGTTTATGATTTACAGCCAATCAATATTAAACACGACTTTTACAGATTTTAAAACCTAAAGATTCACGCCTCGTAAACAGTGACATTTTCATCTTTGTTTACGTATTTTTGTTAAATTTTTCAAACACATTTATGCATACTAATCTTTTGATTATTGAATTATACAGTAACATTTTTAATAAATTCATTATATAAATGTTTGATTATGATAAAAAATGTGTTAATTTTAATACTTCTTTAACCGTAAACGTTTAAAAAAGATGATTGCTCATTGTAAAGTTTAAATGCTTTGTGAATATTAAAAAGGTTCTGTGTTTTTAAAGAAAAATACTATGTATGAAAATTACCTTGTCACAAAAGTACAATATTCACAATAACATATAAAAGAAAAAAAAGACAAATTTGTCTTCCTTAATGTAATAACAACAATTCGAAATTCTCATAATCAATTGAGTTTAACAATCAAATTCAATTATCAAATATTAATTTTCAATAACAAGTAATACACACAAAATCATCAATCGACACTCCTCGCAAATATTTTTCGCAGCTTTTTTTTCGCGTCTCGATAAAAGATCCGCACAACTACCAGTCGCGAAAATATAAGACCCGATTTATCGCTTTGTTATCAACTTCGATGCACAAATTGAGAAGAAAGAAAAAAAGGTGACAAACGAGTAACGCGTGAAATCGTTTTGTGTCCTCTCGGCGAAGCTCCAAACTTGACTGCGCAACGACCAGAGAGAAACGCGTTGGATCGTTGGGTCGCTTTCCTCCCGTCGCTCCACGAAGCGTCGCGGAGGAAGAGAAAAGAAAAAAAAAAAAAAACAACCGGGAAGGGAGAAAAAAAAAATATGAAAGAGAGTCTGGCGAGACTCGAGACGCGCTGATAAGACCGAGAAGGAGGATGAATGTCTGAGGAGAAGACAATGCTCTCTAAGGGGTCCGTAAAAAACGCGGCTCATGGGGAGAAAGTGAAGGAGGAGAAGGAGGAGACACCTCGTCGGTTGCGACGCTGGGATCTTTGAAGAGTTTTCTGCTGCTTGTAGAAGAGAGTCGAGTGCGGATTCGCAAGAGTGTGTGTTCTTTTGATTATTGCTTTGTTGTCGTTATTCGCTCAATGCTTTCCAAGCGTTTTTGTAGAAATTAAATGAATTTTTTTTAATTGAAAATTTTCTTGACGTTGTGTTTAATGATTGTAGTATATACTTATTCGATTAATAAAAGGAAATAATTTAAAATTATTTGTTAATATTTCAAGATACTCAGCCTTTAAAATGATATATACATTCAAATCACAAAAGGCTACGGTATAAGATAACTTTTCAATTTCCACTTCTTCAAATATTGACATTAATTCTCATTTTTCTATCTGCAATATAAACTGTGCATATAAATTACCAGACAATGTTTTTTCATTATCATTTTCTTTTTTTCTTTTATGGTTAAAAAAAAAAAAAAAAAAAAAAACAAAAAAAAAAACCAGAATGAAAAAAGTAAAGCTCGCTACTCAACCATGTAAATCCAAAAACAAGCGTTGTGAGAAAATAAAAGCAAACTCTCTTATAGCGTAGAGTCTACTCGTATATACAGATATTGAGCATAGGTAAGCAACAAAAAAGAAAGAGTATATGTATATACACAGTAGAGAAAGAGATGAGCGGTAATTGTGCGGTGAAAAAATAATCAGCTGCCGCGTCACGTATACGCGTTTGTTCGTCTTCTCTCTCTCTCTCTCTCTCTCTCTCTCTTTTTCTTTCTCTCTCTTTCCCTCACGTTCCTCTCATCGTCGAGTGGTATACAACACATCAACCCTCCAAATGCAGGCTTCGTCTTTGGTGACGAAAGAATTGCGTAAGTCGTATATATATATATATATACATCGCAATTCGTCCCCTTCTTTTGGTACCCACGCACACCCTTTATCTCTAGGTCTCTCTGCGTGACGAAGTGTTCGACGCGCGAACGTGTACTTTTTAGACATTCTCGCGATATTCCTTTATTTTTTTTTTTTTTTTTTTTGTGGTTTATGCTGATGAAGAAAGCTGGTATTCGTGGATCATTTACGAGTGCTTTCTCAAGGATTTCTTCAAGTTGGAGAAAAAATTTTTTTTCGAGATGGGTGTATGTAATAACCCTTTAATGTTTTCAGACTTTTTTGTAACTTAACGAATACGTCTTTTAATTGTACGCAGTTTGTGAAAAAAGTCTTTTTTTTATGATTTATAAAATAATGTATGAGAAATTTCGAAATGTTTAAAATAATATTTCTCAAATTTTGTATGAAGGTTGTACTTAAAATAACAAATTTTATTCACAACCTTATTTATAATAAAATTATTTAGACAGTATCACAATGCAAAGCTACGACTTAACGTTTAATAATAATTAAGTTGCACAATATTACTTCAAATATGTCACAGCATCGTAAAAACAAAATTCTCCATACGGTAAACTTTTTATGTCTCGTCACGCGCGAAACAAAACACGAGATTCCGAGAGAGAGAAAGAGAGAGACATAGAGAGAGAGAAAGAGAGAATAGTCGTACGCGTTTATATAGTCTACAATTCCACCCTCATTTTGACTGTATCAGCAAAACGTGTACCCGCGAATGTAACGCAAATATAAAAGGCAACGAAAAAAAGGAGAGTAACAACAAAGGCAAAAAAAAAATGGCAGACGGGGAGAAAAGCGTCATTGCGTTTCGCTCGAGAGCCGTCGTTCTTTTGTGATTGCCGAATGAGCGGAGAGAAAGAGAGAGAGAGAGAGAGAGAGAGAAAAGCTAAAAGAGACGCGAAGCATTATCTCTAATGCACCGTTATATCTCGCAAAAAGCTACGTCTATTCACATATGTACATGTATACGTACATATATAAAGACAAGAATAATAATAATCAGAATTCGTATATTTGATTTTCGCTGACGTTTCTCTATCTCCATTACGTTTTCGAGAGCTCCTGCTGTAACCCTTCATCTTCTCCTTTTGTTTCGGAGATTATTTTTTTTTCTCTCTCTTTCAAAAAAAGCTGCGCTCTTACTCTTCCAAGTGGCTTCTCCTTTCGTAGCTGTACATCGCTCTTTCCAACACATTCATACACCCCTTGTCCTTTCGCCTAAATTAAATGGCCTAGTGAATTTTAAATCCGAGAACACTCGCGTACGTTAGTAAAGTATATACACGAGTGCGTTCTAAATTTTTCCCAACGAGCTCGCTTGCCCGAATTTACAATTTTAATTGGTTCGCCCTCTTTTTTGACCCAGTATTTATTGTTGCTCTAAGGCTCTTTAAAAACTTGTTTTACTTCTTTTAGAGTATTTGATTATAATTATCATTTTCTATTGGATTCTTTTTTTTTTTGCTTACGATATGAGATGTAGCACATCGTTGAAATTTATAATGAGCAAAGCGAAATAACAAACAATTTAATAAATTATCGTTTTAAATTAATTTGTTGCATTATTTAACATAACTTAATAAAAAAAAAGGTAACATAATATTAACAAAGTAAATTACTGTGATTAACGATCGACGAAATAATTTTCATAAATAATCTTATCAGCAAGTTGTCTCATTTTACCAAGATATCATCTTAATTAACCCGTATTTGGGCTGATAAGCTTATGCATCTACATAAAATTGAATAACTCTTCATATAGACCATCGAAATGCTTTAAAAATTAAGATTAACGCATCTTTGCAAGCTTTCAAAAATACATCATTTATCTATAAAATAACCTTTTAAATATCTTGTAAATACTTCCATTAGCCAATGCGTAATAAGTCGTATACCTTATGTACGTCTTATACCTTGTAACAAATAACACGACATCTAGATAGCCAAAAAAAAAAATAACCAGCAATCAACGGAGACAACTCCTCGTTAAACGACTAAGAGATCTTAGAGCTTCGGAAACGAAATTAAAAAAAAAAAAAAAATTAAAAAAGAATGACGTTAGTGGATGCGAGAAAGCTTTTTCTTACGCCCGTGTCTTTAATTATCAAATCTAAGCCTAAAATAATGTTTCACGTCGTATCGCAAGGAAAAAGACGATAATCGTAGCAATATTGATAAAATAATGTTAAAATATTAAACCACTTTTAATTCAATATTAATACAGCAGATACAAAATTGTAATAAGACACAATATTGATACAACATTGTATCTATAATACTACAGTGTGTTCAAAAAGTCCCAGTACGGCTAAATATCCTGGAGAAAAACTTTCGATACAAATGTTTTAAGAAATTTCCTTGGCTGTCCGGCGGTAACCTTGGCTTCGACCTTAAATTGGACCTTCAAGGTCATTTGAAGGTCAAAATGATTTTTTAAAATAGGAACCCCTATTTTTGACACAGGAAATGAATAAAGCGAAAAATTTTAGGTTCGAATATGTCTTTGATCATTTTTAAAATTTGACCTTGAATGGTCATGGTGAAGATCAAATGTGGAAATAATGGAGCTATTCCAAAGGCGGTTACGGTAATGCGAAAAAATAATGCCTTTACTTTTATTAGCGACCTGATGATAACCATGGGTCAATATTGCATCAATATTTTATTAATATTGTTACAATACTAATACAGCAGATATAGTATCGTTAGATTACACATATAATATTGATACAAAATCATTAAATCATTAATAGAATATGTATCATATATTGTTGCAATATTGATATGGTAGATACGGTATTGTAACGACACAATATTGATCCACTATCGTGTCAATATTCTAACAATGTTGATACATTATTGCAATTATGTTGGTACGAAATTGTTTCATTATTGCTTTAAGAACAGTGGATTCAATATTGATACAATAGGTAGAATCTTATAAAGGGACACAATTGCTGTTAAAACAACAAATATAATATTGACGCAATACTCATACAGTAGGTACAATATTACTGTAATCAGCTGCATGTACAGACACTTATCATACATGTATCTTACGCGTAGCAACTATACAATGTTTGGGATAATATCATTTTCCATATATATCAGGATACATGTATTGCATTATATATATATATATATATATATATATTAAATATCCTATGAAAGTCGAATATCATAAAATATAGTGGATTCTATATAACATTTATAAACAAAGAATTTCACCCACAACTATTTATTGCATCTTAACAAAACAAAATTGTTAGTAATCCATCAAACGAAGATAGTTATAACTTTTCTAAAATTCTATAATATTAAAATGTTTCAGCAATTTTTTTGCAACGTTCGCTCATTCACGTAAACAACTCGAGAATATGCGGAGATATAGCCTAGCTAAAATGTACGCGGACATTGGATCATGGGCACACACGTACACATATGCATAAAAATTCAATGGTCAAAGGCTTACTTACCGGAATGTAACCATCGGGTTGCGGCCTGCCGACTGTGTCCCTGTAATAAGAGAAATACCTTTCGTCAGGACGACGATTTTACAAGAACCGCAGGACTTACTACTACGTGTAAGATGAATGGCACTATGTATAAATGATTTTCTGGTTGCTCGCTATATACAGGGTGTCTAAAAGTCCTGGAACGGCTGTATATTTCCTAAGGTGGGGTATTTCGGAAAATGGTCAAGGTCCATCCGTAAGTAACTCTCAACGAGGAATTCCTACTTTCCTTCTATTCCTACTTAAGGATTGACCTTGACCATTTTCCGAAATACCCCACCTTAGGAAATATACAGCCGTACGGGACTTTTGTGACACCCTGTATACATATATATATACATATTTTTTTCTTTAAGTTATTCTTAGTTTACTTTTCTTTGATAAATGATATTTGTTGATTAGTTAAAAATATATTCTTATGATATATTAATCAAATGTCTCTATTAAAAAATAATTTAATATTAAAACATGGACAAACAAATAAAATGTAATTAAAATAATAAGTGTACAATTTCATTTTATATAAAAATTGACTTTTTACATAAATATTGAAAATATGAATTTTCATTACAACTGCTAGTATAACTAACTAGTATATCAATAAATAAGTAAAAATGTTAATATACCCACGCGCCTCATCACCGATTACTATTGCTAGCAATACCAAAGTAGCGCAAAATAAACTTTCGCAATTTCTTCCTTTAAAAATCGATTGCTCGCGTAATAAAAAAAGAAAAAAAAATTATCGAGCGATAAGAGGCGGATAATAAGTGCGCGGTTAACAGTATTTCGAATGCATAACTTGCCTGTGTCTCCGCTGAATGACGGCCGTCTGCGGCGTGCTGTCGTGAATTATCACCTGTGTCGCGTCTATCTCCACGCACTCTTCCTCGTCCTCTTCGCTCTCGTCGCTGCTGTCCAATTGCGCGTCTGCAATGAAACAAAACCGTGTGCTCGTTATAGATATTATGTACGTTGTACTTGATTGACGTTATAGCTTAGTTTATTGAGTTTATCTATGTGAACGTTGAAGTAGATTTTTTGAACGGCGTTTGAAAAAGTAAACTTTTATAGCATGCATTTCATATTGCAATTTGATTTCGAAATTCTTTAAGCTACGTTTTAAACTCTATTTTAATTGATAGTTTGTTGCGGTAAGTAATTTTACGGTATACGTTTATCAATTTTTAAAACGTATAAATATATAGCGGTTACTGATTTATCGTTACGTTACATGTTTGAATAAAATAAATTTAGAGTGTTACATTTTCATGGATTGAAAAATTAAATATTCATTAAATTTAGTTTCGATATGGCTTGTAAAATAATAAATAATAAATTTTTGATATATTATTAAATCTTGTAAACGCATCTATTTTCATCAAATATTCAATTCTCATAAAATTTTCAATCAAATCTTTAATCCGCCATCATTAATTATTTCGAAAATCAAAATATACTCCAATACTCATGAGTAACATGAAAAAATTATAATTGCATTTGTGCATTTTAGAATTAGAAAATCTTTTTATAAAAATTAAAAACTGCATCCTATTTACAAATACATAGGAGAGTAAATAATAATGCAACTTCCTCAAATAAGAACGTCTCGATCAAAAGGATTTCATATCGTAATATTTTCAAGGGTCAATAAACCACTTGCGCGTATACGTTTCAAGTGCCTCTCCGTCGATCAAAAAACGTTCCTCTATATTTTCACCGATACATTTCAAATCCCCACTATCCAATCTCTCTCGAGAGCATTCTCCCATACGTTTGAAAAAAAAAAAAAAAAAAAAAAAAAAAAAGAAAGAAAGATAAAAACAGAAAGCGAGACTCGTAGTACTCATAGATTCGTTACTCAATGTAATATACACAATGCGTGTACACATTGCAGAGGAAAAGGGTGTTTCTCGAAACTGGACGCGAGATTATTGCCCCCTCGGGGGTTAGGGAAAAGGCGCGCGCGCGCTTCGATCGTTCTTTTGTATTAATCGCGTGCTTTCTCGTTGCCTTCGAGTGTTCCCCCCTCCGCCTCCCCGCCTCCTCGTACTTTGTACATTTGCATAAGGAGTACGCGGTGCGTATACATTTTCAGCGCGATAAATAAAGCAAATTTTTGCGATGTATAAATTGGATTCGAGATTTTACGTGGCTCGATTTTCTCGAGCTGTAAATATGTCAATTTGAACGTCTGGCTTTGACGTTTTAATTTTTCTTATCATTTATTTTTATTTTTACTTTTACTCGATAAGATCTGTAAACAAGGTATTTTTTTTTTTACTTTGAATCTTTGGCGTATCGAATAAGTTATTTGAAGAAACGATTCAACGTTTAATTTATTAATTTACACTAAAAACGCATAATGAATATTATTTATTTAACATTGATTTAATTTATATTTCTGATAAACTTACATCGCACGTTATAATTTTTATTTCGTTTCACGATTTCCATTATTTAAGAATGAATTATATGTATCAAGCAACTTTATACTATTTGGTCTTGATTTTGAGAGATAAAATCAATTAATCAAATTAAAATACCATGTTGAAATCGACCAATACATTAGGATTAAATTTCTCTCTTTGGCGATTAACCCTGAAATTTTACGCGTCGACAGATCAATAATTGATGAACGTAACGTAAACTATCATTATTCACAAATTGAAATCGATTGAATTATTATTATTTTAATTTAATTTTATTCTTTAATCAATAATTTTCTTACTTATTCGTTTCAATCAAGGTGTTGAAATAAATTTTTTTTTCATAACGTTTTTTTTTTCACCATTTGTAGCCGATTAAATATATTAAAACGTTTTACCTTTATATTTTTGATTCCTAGACATAATAGGGCTGGGGCTCGGGCCAACCGTATCACCGAGTAAGTCATCGATATTCTTATGATTACCGATAAATAACGGTAAGTTTGAGGGCCTTTTTCGCGGAGCCGACCTTCTCGGTGGCGCTTGACGTATAGTTGTAACGTTATCATACGGTGAATTTCTTCCAGCATAATTGTCCGGCGGATCCGGTGGATTTTCAATCTAAAATTGAAAAATTTGTGTTTACATTTTGAATATTATTTATTTGAATAGATGATTAAAAACATGCATATAAATACTTTAACGTCTTACCCCTTCGGGACTAGCCCGATCTCCCAGTGGCTCATCATCCAGGGGAAATCTTAGTAAACCAGTGCTCGAGCTACTTTCTTCCGTCCTGCTGCTCTTAGCTCCGATCTCGACCTTATCGAACGATTCCGAGGAGTCCGAATTTGAAGTTTCGGCGGATATCTTTTGCGCGCCTTCGGTTACGTTCGAGGTACTATCGAGCCACCAGGGTCTCTCGCCGGATTCGATGTGTCTGATCCTAGATCCGAAGGGTTTCGCCTCGCCGCTGTTTTCCGTCGTTTGTTGGCTCTTGCGACTCACGGCCGGGGAGACAGGAATGACCTCGACGCCGTCGGGTACGTTTTCCGGATCGTCGCTTAACCACCAGGCTCTCTCGCCCGACTGCTGATGTCGTATACGATTTGCCGTAGCCGCTCGATTCCTGCTCGATCGAGTACTCGATCGCGTACTCCTACTCGAATCTTTTCTGCTCAGGTTCGTACTGCTGGGCGAGGCCGGTGGAATCGCGTCCTTTGGGCTGAGTAGATCTTCGTCGGGAATGTTGTTGTCGTTAGCGTCTAACCACCAGGCACGTTCCTCGGAATCTTGCCGCCAGATTTTCATTTTGAATTTGCCTGTAAAATCAAGATTTTTTATTACTAACGGATATTGTAATTTTAATTCTAACTCGATTAAACTAATATGGCTTTTATGCATTTAGAAAAACGGTAGTAAAATAATGGTTTTTTAGTAACTTTAAACGTAAACTTTAAACCAAAAATTTTAAATAATTGTGAAACACAGGATATTTCAATACTATTCTATACGGATTATCTTATTTTAAGCAATCTATGTATAAACTGAATGAGGTAGAACCGAGAAATCGCGCTTCACCGCAGCGTGTCGCTTAATAGCGTCAATACGCGTGTACGTATATATACATATATATGTGTCACTCATACGCTCGTGGAGCGGTCAAAACACTTGCTCGCGTGATTTTACTGTTACCGTTGAATTGTTTCTTTATTGCGTAATTGCTTCTAACGTTTTTTTTAACAATTGGTTTTGCGAAGAATCGTTTTCATACGGTTTTGCATCTCGGCGAATGAAAACCTTTTTTGAAACGATATTTATAAAAAGTTTTTGTTTATTTCATTAATTAAAATTTATGTTTTGCTCTTCATTAGAAGCCAAAAATTATAAAAAATCGTACTACTTTTTATATAAATTACTAATTTAAATATAATATTTACATTTTATTAAAGCAAGATTTTTTAATTTATTTTTTTTTGACACATTTGTACTCTTACATGGATTTTTTAAAATTTTCTGATATATTATCTATAAACATATGAAACAAACGTAAATCAATTACCGTCATCAGGAAGAACAGTACTGATTGTGGTCTCTTGGCTTATGTCATCGTTTCCGACACTAGAATTTCTTGCGACACCTTCCGGCACATTATCCGAATTCGGATCCAGCCACCATGGTTTTTCACTCGACGACTGATGCTTTAATTTTGGACTCGATTGCGTCTTATCCTCAGAATTTGTGAAACTTAAACTCTTTGACAAATTTGGAGATACTGATTTTGTGATGGAATTTTTTAAATTTTTCGCTGCTTCGGAATTATCTTCGTTGCATGCATCCACCCAACTGCCGTTACGAATTTCGCCGCCGTTTTCCTGTTGTTTTGCTTTGAAGAGATTGGTGACCGGAGCCAGTGCCCTCATGAGGAAGGATTTGGCTTCGTCTGTTTTACCAGACCTATCGCTTCGTGATCTTGGACTGGATGGCGGTCTTGGTGGCTTGTCTGTGTTTACCGACAATTCATCCGCCGATGATACCAAAACACTCGTTCTTGAAGAACCCGCACTCATTTTACCCTTTCCATCCTGGAAAGGAGAGTCGCAGGCTCGCCTGCGTCTTATTTCTGGTCTAGTTTGCTGCTCGCGGTCGTGTTCTTCATCGCTATTTGACGATTCGGAAGAGCTGCCATCGGTACTGCATTCGGATGTTGAAATAGACATAGTTCTCGACACACGCCCGTTGTTACATAAAGACGGAGATTTTGAATGACTTCTTTGTGAATCCTTTCCCGTACTTCTTTTAACACTTTTACCTATGCTACTTGATTTTGAAATCGACGTTCTTGATTTAGTACCAGATTTATTTGATCTAAGCGAAGTCGAGGAACCGGACGATGCCACTTGTTGCGTCGCTATCGTTTCGGAATTTGCTTCCGACTGCGAATCCTGTGAACTAACAGATACGCTTCTCTGATATTTTTTTTGAAGCTTCCTTTCGCTTATTTGAGACCTTGAAGGATCGCCATTTTCCATGTTCAACGCAGACTTTCGGAAATCCTTGTTGACATATTTAATGCCTCCAGCGCCACCCATCGTCGTGTTTTTCCCAACCATTTCGGATTTGGGAACCGGTGGCTTCCGATCGCGTGCGTCCGGCGACGAGGCCTGACGCATACTCACTGATGATCCAGTTGAAGCGGACGAACACTTGCTACTCGACGGCGGCGCGCCGGTAGAAGTAGTGGTGGCAGCGGCTGACTTTATTTTCGTCACCGACGCTGCAGCCGAGGACGTCGACGATACAGGCTTACCGCCACCAGACCGGCTACTGCCGCCGCTACAGCTACTACTGCAGCTGTTAGCGCTGCAGCCATTTGGCAAGTTGACAGCCAACGAAGACTCAGTCGACGTCATATGACGCGACTTTAGAGAACCACTTCTCGATACGCTACCGGACTTAGCCTGGGACGAGGAGGAGCTGCAGTCGGATGATTTGCTCAAGGATTCCCGACGAAAAGACGAACCTTGGCCGTGGTCTTGACCTTCAACAATTCTAGGCGATTCTTCACGACTTGTGTCAGATTTTCTCTCTTCGTTATTTCGCTTCTTCTGACTCAACTCGATCTTTGGCGATGAACGATCGCTCCCTCGCGAATTGGCATCTTTCGAAAGGGAAGAAGAATTTGAATTAGAATTGCATCTATTATGATTGTCCAAATCATGAGGCGAACTTGCAGAAGATCTCGTAGAGCTGTCTTTTGATGAGTAAGAACTATTGTTTGGTCTCGAATAGCCATAAGAACTACTAACTCTATGAGATAAAGAACTATAACTACGGGGCGTGTAGGAACCGGAACCAACTGAACAAGTGGTTGCTGTGCCATACTTGTCGAGATAAGAAGAAACCCAAGAAACTCCAGAAACTCTCCCAGATGTACCAGAACTATACCGAGAACTATATCTTTCTCTATGCGTATCGTCAACATTTTCACGATCAACTTGCTGTTCCTGCTCATGTGTTTTGATTTTTTTCAATTCCGACCTTTTGATTTCTTTTTGAAAAACTTTCGGTGCGGGTTCTAGCCTTTTCGTTCTGGTGTAAGCAGTAAGCGGAGGAGGTGGAGTAGGTGAAGTTCCTCTCGTAGTAACCGATACAATTATTAAATCTTCATCGTCATTCTCGTCGTTATCGCTACACTCTGAAATATCGCTACCGTCATTATTCTTGATTTCTTCTTGTTCGGCTTTAAATCCATTAGTTCCGTTTCGTTTTGAGTGCGTTTCCAATTGTTGCGGTGTGTTTGGACGCACGTCGTTACACTGATTCTGCTGGGGCTTGGGAATGTCTTCGCGAATGGACGAGGGTACGGATTTTGCAGTCGGACTGCGAAATTTCTCTGATCCCGTGTAGCCGATGCTCGCGGTCACGCGTTCAGGATTATTCCGAGAAGAGAGAGAGTAGCGACCGCTGCTGCTCGTTGTTCCGCTGTACCTTGAGAATAATGGAGCTGAAGAGGATTCCGATGTACCTAAAATTTATAGAATGCTCTATAGTGATTAATGATTGTGAGATTATAATATAATCTCTCGAATGTGTATATGATAAATGAATTTTTACGTTTTATAAAAATGTATCTAAGTTAAATAAATAAATTTTGTTGTAATACAAACAATGTAATTTTAAAATAATACTTAATATACGTTTACTTATAAATGTACAATTTTTATATTTTTCATAAAATATTAAATAAGTTGCTTTAATATTTTTATCGCGTAGAAACATTTAATCATTTAGTTTTATAATTTAATAATTTGATAAACTTACTCGACGAATTTCCGCTTTTTCCGAAAGTCGGCGTTCTCGAATACGCTCTATAAGCGGTTTTACTTCCAGTATCAGGACTGGGTTCGCGCGTTGTTCTGGTAGACGGGGCTCTAAGTCCACGATACGATATGGGCGGATGTTCCTTGTCCTTTTTATCACAACCGTAACTCTGACTGGACTCGGAATACGAATTCGTGCCGGAATATCTGGAAGAAGAGGCAGTGTCGGGTTCGCGGCTCGCTTCGCGCGATCCGCTACGGTAACGGTCCAATACCGACGAGGGTCGATCAATGGTATTCGATTTGCCTAGGGTGTATTTTTCTAGGATGGAGATGGGTGTGCTGCTCGAGCAGCGACTACGGGGACGTGCGTCGTCTTTCGCTGTCTTCGTGGGCGTCGATCTGTCTTTTTCTGAATTTTTGTTAGCTAAAAGTATAAGCCTTGTTAAATTTTTTATGTTTATCATTGGAAAACATTAATTATAATAATGATTTTTTTTATTAAAACTTACAGGAATATTTATATGAAGATTTCTCATCGGTCTTATCGCCATTCTTTTTAGTAAAATTCGAGCTATAAGTATTTCCTATACTTCTTTCTTTAGTACTTGGCGTTCTTGCGGAGGTCGAACCGATGCTAGTGTAATTATTTCTGTAATTACCAAAGCTACTTCCGGTAGACGCGTTTCTTCCGAGAGTCGTGCTGCTCGCGATGCCGGTTCTTGTTCTATAAGCTCCACTGTCGTTCTAAAAAATAAATTGCTCAATTAATATTTTTTATTTTAATTTCAAAGTCAATTGTTAATTAATTAAAAATAGAAATTGCAGCATTAATGACATTTTTTAATTATATATCGGAAAAAAATAATATAAAGAGAAATAAATTTTTCAATAAATTATTTTTAATTGCTAATGTGCAAACGTTCAAAATTATTCTTAGACAACACAATTATGTGGATATACAAGAAGTACATGTCAGTCAAATGGTCGGTGCTAAATTATACTCGACATCTGCGGTTATGGAGGTCAGAGACAGTCCATGTTTTGACTTGCAAGTCTATTATCATATTAGTTTAAACAAAAACGACTTGCGCGTTTATTTTAACATTTAAATAATAAAAGTGTCGTAGTCTGTTGTCTTAAAATAACAGATTTAGCCTACTTTTTGTACATTTAAGAAAAATTTGCTATTAATTAATAACAAAACTAAAGAAATACGATGAGAAAAAAAGATATTTTATAAAATTGAATAAATAATATCATAGTTGATTATTTTAGGCATTCAAAATTATCTTCGAAGGTTATCATACAACAACACAATTTCTTTCAAAAAGAAAACAGACAATCTTCGTACTTTTGCTCTCCAGATCATTATATTTCAGAGAGTCTATGTATAACCTGAACGAGGTGGAGTTGAGAAGATGCAACTTACCACACAGAGTCTCGTTTAATATCGTCAGTGTAAGCTCGGACGCATGTGTACCACAGTCAAAACATTTGCTTACGCGATTTTACCCTTAACGTTGAACTGTTTCTTAGTTGCGTAATTACTGGCAGCGTTCGTCTTGATAATGTTTGACTTGTATTCAATTTTTCAATGATTTCATCGAATAAGTTAAAAGATTAAGTTTCTTCTTTTTAAAGTCTTATGTCTCGAAGGTATTTCAAAGCAAGTAATTAAAAATCATTGTGCAATTTTTATGAAATTCTATAATATACATTATGAAATATAACAAAAACTAGATATACGTATATATAAGCCATTACAAACAAACCATCGAATATTTACACTACGACATTCTTCAAAGATCGTTCCCGTTAAAATACGAGAGCCCAACCGAAACATACCAGATCTCGCAATCAAGAGTCTCGATATATCCGCGGCTTTAGTGCGTTATACCACCGGGACAACAAACACAAGGCGCCGATGGAATCCCGATTGCATAAAGGAAGTACGCGCGAAAGTATAATCCCCCGATTGTATAATTCACGCAACGAAATCAAACATACATACGTAGACAGGAAACTAATCACCGATCGGGCGTACCGATCATTTATAGATATACACAATGTTTTATACGTATTATTATAGGATATACGAGTATATATATATATAGAATCAGTTCACGAGGAAAGACTTCGTCACTTTCACGATTTCACCGCGAGTGATCGCGATATTATACGCGCGTATAATAAACGTTGATGTAATCTCTTGCCACTACGTAAGGATATATAGACACGTATGGATAAATGCACAAACATATGTGTATATTTATACATGAGAGAGAAAGAGAGGCGCCGGGAGCGCCAGCTTACTTATATGTATATATATAAGAGAAGAGAACGCTCTGCGCGCGATATATCATCTACAAATTGTTTCTTTGACTGGTCCATTCTTCATTGTCCGTTGCTCCCTCCCCCTTTTCTCTCTTTTCTATAGCTTTAACGTTAGGATACGTGGATAAGTCTGAAGATAAGCGTTTACTGTATGCATATGAAGGAAAAGCTCGCTTGCTTTTCTTTATCTTCGTTGTTATGGATTTCTAGAATTGTAGGATAGTTCTCGAGAAGCAGCAAAAGCCCGTTAAAGAATTGAGAGAAAAAAATCAACAATACGCAATTCATGGTTTTCTTTACTTTTTCTATTGTTTACCAATGTGTAGAAGACGAAAGAGTTGTAAGAATTACAATTTTTCCGTCTCAAAGAATTTCGCTTTATCGTAAGGTGTGTTTGTTATTTTACGAATTTCATATTAAATAAGCTTTGCTAAGTGAAATGAAATTTAATATGGATAGTTTCGAGAAAAATCATATATGTAAAATTTCGCAAAAAGTAGTTGGAAAGAAAATTAAATTCAACGATAGTAAAACGAAAACTATATAAAGTTTATAAACGAAAGTAGCTTCAACAATTAAGAAAGAAACTAGGAAAAAAAATAAGGTAAAAAAATTTCAAGGCAACACGTAGCAGTGCAATAGCAATGCAGTGGTTGCTCGCTTAACATAAATACCAAAATTGCGTTTAAGACGCGTCGTTTAACAAGAAAGTACGAGCCCGGCGCTCTTGCGCACACATTTTCCGTCGACTTTAAACCAAACGATATAATATGAGGCCGACCGTATAACATACTTACTCTCCTCCTCATCTTCTTTCTCTCTCTCTCTCTCTCTCTTTCGTGCAAGAAACGACGCATCGGGGAGAAATAATAATTCGTTCAATTAACATAAGTTTGGCAAGTTGCCCTCTCTACCGAACTGAAAATAGACGAGTTGTAGTGCTCGAGCTCGCGCAACCGAGAGTAATAACCTTTTCGTTTCTTCTTCTGCTTCTTCTTCGCCTTTTTCTTCTTATTTCGCTTGTAACTTAACGGATACCGAGTACGAATAAAATTCAACGTTTTTTCCTTCATTGACGTTGTAAATTATTAAATCGATGGGTATATTACGAGGATTTGAAATTTTACTCAAATTTTTTAATCAACGATATAAATTTCATTTTCAATTTTGATAACGCAATTTATAAAATTTAGTATATTATTGTAAAATTTGTATTTTATTTATTTATTTATTTTTTTCTATTAAAATTATAAATTGTATAAACAAATCTATTAATTTAATATTCTATTTAAATAGCTCGATTCATTTATTTTTGTGCCTACATAATGCAAATCGACGCATTGATTAATGAATGAATCACTCGTTTATAATTACAGAAATTATTTATATATGATAATGTAGTACACGTACTATTATAACCAAATGACTCATTGATCAATAAATTTATCTACGTAATTAGTTAAAGAAGCTGCCAAATATACTTATACGTGTATTGCAATCAGAGCGTATCCAACATGACCAATTTGATTCATAATACTTTTAATTGACACGTTACACATATGAAATATCACATGTAATAATTTTCTTAAACATTACATGAATCTAAAAGATTACTAAAAAAAGATAAATTATTAATCGAATAATCAATCCCTTTAATTCACACTCGTGACAAATTTAATGTTCACCTACATAGGAGCTTTCGTAGCAATTTCAAATTCGTCGTCCCAACTTGCATATGTAAATAAAACTTTCTATTAAATAATTTAATAACTCCGCTAACTCAAATCTATCTAACAAACCTGCAAATTTTTCGACCGCTCCCATAATTATATTCTCGCTAAAATTTTCGAAGCGAAGATTAACGCGTACCGCGCGCATAAGCGCGGCATGTAATATAAAGAAGAAAATAAAAGAAAATTTAGTCAAAGATCGTCGCGTCCCGTTTCATTTAATGCGACGTTAACGTTTTGGTCGCGCGCAAGCAGATGTTACGTTGCTCGCTCTCGTGATAATTACGGAATTTATCTTGGGGTTTAACGTAATGCTTATACTTGCGGTTGAGCTAATTCACGCGTTCTTGCAATAAATCTACGCGCGTGCAACAAAATAGCTGGTACACGTAAGCTTGCTATTAACCATATTTCTTTACAATTTTTAGAGTGCGCGAGACTTAATTGCTCATGAAATTCCTAGGAGGAAGGTGAGAAAGGCTTTGGGTATTAGCAGAAAACTTCATCGCGTACGTGCTTAGAAAAAAAAAAAAAAAAAAAAAAAAAAAGTTAAAAAGAAAATAAAAATTGTATGTAAATGGAATAGAAGTGCATTTGTTGGATTGCATCAAATTAAACAAATTTTGAAAGTAGTTTAATTTATTTTAAAGCGCGTGAATTTTTATGCTCCAAGATGAATCGACAAATGACGATAATACTCGTATATTAAAATTGTTTAAAATTCAATATTTAAACACGCCAGTACATCGTTTTACTTTTCAATCAAAATAATTAAAAATCAAATTTCATTACGATTAACGAGCACTTTTATTTTTTATTTTTATAAAATAATCTCCACGTTTATCGAAATTTTATTTGAAATTCGCCGCGTTTAAACGGAGATAATGTACGAGCACTAAAACACGCACCAAATTCTCGATAATAAAATCGAACGTAAAAATATTTTTTAGTACAGCGGTGAAAGGACGCGTTACTACACGGGTGGTTATGTCGCCGACGTAATGGATTTTAATTTACTTGAAATATTTAATGCTATGTAAATACGATTTGCTTTGTTTTTTATACATAAAATTCGTTAATATAAACGCCGTTAACATCGTCGAGGTGTAAGGATCGATCGAGTATTTTAAAAATTTTACATTTTATTATTATAGTCTTCCTTTCATTGTTTGGTAATGAAATTTTATTTCAATTATTTACGCCGATTGCCTCTAACTTTAATATAAAGCAATAATTATTTTGTAAAACTATGAAACCGCCGTTAAACGCACGCTGCCTATAATAAAAACTTTTTATTGCTAAATAAACTTCCGAATTTGTTTACTCTGCTATATTTACCATGGCATATAAAAAAGAATTTAATAATATGAAAAATACATTTTTAAAATGATTTATTTATCGATTGAAATTAAATTTCGACATTTATTTTAAATAACAATTTTTAACGAACTGAATTGAAATGTTTCATTGTTATTGTGCGATCATTTTTAAATCAAGTCGAACTTTCAAAATACTTACAACTCTAATCAAATCTTAGATCGCAATTCGATTCACAAAAAAAAAAAAAAAAAAAAAAAAAAAAAAAAAAAAAAAAAAAAAAAAAAAAAAAAAAAAAAAAAAAAAAAAAAAAAAAAAAAAAAATCGAAAATTTGCAAAATGCATTAAAGCCGAAATCCATCTAACGCACACACAGACACAGATACTCCCAATCGCTTTTACACTCGTTATGCTAATGCACCCGTCGCGTTCGATAACGGAATTAGGTCGAGTTCGGATTCGTTTTATCTGTAAGACCGACCGGAAACGGCGATTATTTTTGAATAATCTTACGCGTTGAGGATTAACACCTCTTAACCAGTCGGTTTCCCACGAATTTCGCAGATCTCGAAAGGATGCGACCATTTACGCGGACGGTATTTATCTTGCGTCAGCTTTGACCTCGAGTTTTCTACCTGTGTCTTTGTTTCTAGCTGGTTTTGGTGGTTTCTAAGATTGAATTTTTTACGCGAATATGTAAAATAAAAGTGAGTTTGCGGTCGATGTTTCGCAATTTTTTTTCCCGCGATTATTTTGATAATCGACTGACGCGTCGTACATCGACATTTTTTACACACGAATAAGAGGATTTCTTTAGATTTCTTTCTCAGTTGAAATGTTTAAAAGCTAAGAAATTAATAGTTTTGATCTAAAAAATAAAATTCATCAATTCATGATATTCTTAAAATATTTTTAAATCTACATTTTTATTTAAAAAATGTATCCGTTTACAATGCTAATAATTTTACATTCTCCATCATTAACCATAAACTTTTCCGTTGTAACGTTTAAAAATTATAAAACAGATTCACCGCAATAAGTTATGATTTCTTCAAATTTCTCGGCAAGCTTTGAAATTTGCCAAGTCTTCTTAGTAATCTGAATCGAAATCTGAAACAACATATAATATATCGTCGTGGTCTTTACGAGTTGAACGTAAATTTTAATAATACCCATTAGGATATAAATAATGTCGATACGCATGCGCAATCACAGTTTTATTAAAAAAAAAAAAGAAAAAAAGGGGGGGAGGGTTCTGATAACTTTAAAACTATTGTACTTAAAACAAATAGTTGTTTTTTTTTTTCTATCATCCACTACATTTACTGTACATCGATCCTTTAAATAACACTTTACCAACTAAATTTTTCAGCCACAAATACCGTAAAAACAAAATAATTTTACCGTGAACGTCAACGTCTATTTGCAAGCTCAAATATCCCATTGCATTCATAAGTATACACACGCTTATAATTTTCTTTAAACTTCTCGAAACTTTCTCAAATGTGCCGTATTCCACAACTAGCAAGCGCTTGATCGATCGCCGTGGATATAAAGCAGAGGAAGAAAAAGGAGGCGATTGTGTCGAATCTCCGAGAATAGATTTTGATACGAGGTGCTGTGTGTATATGTATACACGTTAACGTTCGTCGACTAATACATGCGAAGAGAGCCGTTAGATGCGATTTAGCTGTACAGAACGTAACGATGAAAAAAACGCGGTCGAACGGACACGCACATCGATGCTTCGGATCACATTGATGCTTCGGATTTTGGACGATTGGAGAGTAAAGTTTTTGGCGATGATTTTTTTTTTTACAATTGATCGAGTTTTTTTTTTTTTTTTTCTTTTTTTGTATGAACGATGTTTTAACACAACGGATAAAATTATTTATAACGAGGTCTGATTGTTTGTTTTAACGACGCTGGAATAAAATTGTTTTTGAGTAATTTTTTAATATTGTAAGTGAATTGTAATTTTTATTTTCAAATTCAAAATTATTATTATAAAGAGGTTTAATACTCTTAAAACATGAAGTGAGCTTTTAGAATAATGTGTTTGTTTATAAAGTATTACAGATTTACTATGAAATTCGGTTATGAACACATATGTGTATAGAATAACTTTAATTCACTAATGGTTTGAATAATGGGTTGAAACTTTCTTTTCTTAATTATCGATATGTGAAAAGACTAATATTTTAAGCTGTATTCTTTTGTTTTAGCAAAAAATAAACGATAAAAATTTTATCCATAAATCAAACGATCGATAAAAAATTCTCATCACTCTCGCCCTGTAGTGTAAATATTTCGATAAATTGAATTCGTCCATTCGGTATTCCCATAAACTATAACGATAAGCAAAACAAGAAAAATAACGATTCGAAGCGATTCAAGATACAACTATCCTCTGACTAAGAAGGAAGAAATCGCATTTTTTTCTTTTCCCAAGCCGGAATACAAACCCAATCAAACCGTATCGGATAAAATTGATACAAATGGTTTGCGAGGTGAGCCATTCGGTAAAATCGCTCCGGTCATCTGCTGAAAATAGCGTTTCGAGATTTATCCAAGTTGGCTCGTTTGTGTGTGTGTGTGTGTGTGTGTGTGCTTGCGTTCTAACTTATGCTTGATGGTATTGATTTTTCAAGCTCTGAAGGCTCGACTGAGCTTATCTTTTTATTTGATTACAGAATCTTTTTAAAATCATAGAATGGGATTTAATTATCTTTTAATGCCGCGTTAAATTTTAATTTGATCAATTGAAGTTATTTAAAAAGTAAAAACCGAAATTTTTTGATTTTATTGCGTTAAATTTAATCTACGTTGCTTATAATCAATTGATAGTCTTTAAATTTTAAGCATAGAAACTTTATGATAGGTAATTAAACTGTTTGTTTCATTTCAAAGTAATATGATCTTACACCAACGCAAAGATTTTTAACTTTCCATTTTTCTTAAGGTAAAAATGCACTTTGCAACCGTGTAAGAACTGTCAACCTCCGATCAAAGCACTAAATCTCACCTTTTCATTCTTTCGACCACTTTTCTTCTCCCTTTTCTCTCTCTCTCTCTCTCTCTCTCATCTCCGATATGATTTTAACATTCGAGTTATAAAACTACGCGCGTACTTACTGCAAACTCGTACACAGGAGCATAAAGCACTTTAAGAATTGAAAGCATTTGGACCGGCAAATCTTTTTCGATATTGCTTTATCGCCCATAAAAATGGCTGTTTACAACCGTCTCGGATAAATCTAGAGCCTCCAGACCGAGAAGAAATTTTCTCTTTTCCTTTCTTTCCCTTTCTCTTTCCCTTCTTCTATTCTTACTTCGTACTTTCGTTCGACGAAAATGACAAAGTGGACGCGCTCGCGTATCGTGCGGAAAGTTACGGGATGTTGTTGGGGCTTTAAAAGGGGTCAAGATGTTATGGTATATACGATATTATGCGGGCTTTACATAATTGAGGTAACTTAGCCACGTTGTTCGGTGACTACGGTGTCGTCAAATTAGTTCAAAAGAATTTTGAGCTGTTACAATGAAGAAAGAAAACGCTGCTTTTTATCAGCTTTCAATGCTTGTATGTTTTTAATTATTGTGCATACATTTTAACCCGTTGTGGTCACACCTCCGAATAATAGCGTAGTGGTCATATGGGGTCAGCGTGACCCCACGCGGAAAAACCTCCGCCATTTCCCTCCCATTTATTGGATTGACTTGAAAATTGGTTTGGACATAGTTTATAACTACCTCTTTGAGAGAAAATAGTTTATTTACCTCTTTATAATTTTTTTAATAATGAAATTGTTGAATGAAAATTTTTTTTGAAATTTTGGGTTTTTTTACTAAAAAGGTCATAAAACATTCAATTTTTGAGATACAGCGGACACGTTTCGGGGTTGTACTCTTGATAATATATACTTTTAAGAAAAATACAACTTATAATGATCGGCCGGAAAAAGTATATTTATTTTGAAAAGTGAAGTGGGCCGTTTTGACGTAATTTAGAAATGTGAATAGGGTAAGCATTATCATAAAATATAACACTGAAAAACATTTTTTTTCAAGATATTTCATCTCAAATTTTGTCTGAGGTCATCTGGACCCCGAGTGACCACAACGGGTTAAGATACTTGATAATTGAAATTTGATATAACTAATTTTGTAGGGGAAAAATTAAAAATATTAATTGCGTTTAGATGGTAAAAATTTTAATTAAAAATTTAATCATTAAAAATAAATCGATATTCATTTAAATAGAATTCTTATATATAAAACAAATTCTCCGTCGACATCGTGTCGCGCAACGATTCATTAGTTTCTCTCTACGCAAACTCATCGAATACACGATTAACAACGACAACACTCGATTACGAATTCTCATCGTACCGTTCTCATCCCCTTTCCGTGTACATAAATTAGCCCCGTTCAAATTTTAATTCCCGCATTACGCAAAATCTCCCCTACCGCCGTAGCATCAAAACTGTATAAAGATAGGGAGAAAGAGAGGGCAGATAGCGTCGAGGCTGGTTACAATCGGAGGCCAAACAACGATAGGAATAAGAGATATATAGAACGCCGGTGGAAAATTCGATTGGGCTCGCATTAGCGTATAAACAGCGTAAAACCAGGCATTGGGTTAATGCTTCAGACGATCACGATAATGTCTCTCTACCCCTTCCTCTTTTGGAAAAGCTTCGAGACGCGAGAAGATTGTGTGTACTCCGGGGAGAGAGCGACCATTACCGTGAGGTAGAGCGCGTAAACGTTTATGGGTGGGATACGAGGCCGAAGAGAGCGATGCTCTTCTTAACGATGCGCCTACTCTAAAAGCCACTCGTTCGCGCGTTTCGAAGCTTTGCACGAGAGATTACGAGTATGTATATGTATATGTGTGTTTAGCCGTGGATGGTTAGGAGTGTAGATTTTACATTTTTTTAGCTGTTGCTTTTTTTTTTTTTTAAATCTTAGTAATGAAATGAAATTTTGAATTGTTTGAATGTTTTTAAAGAGAACTTGTAGAAAAAATCTGAAATCCAACTGTTTTTTTTTTTTTTTTTTTTTTTAAAGTTAAAATTCATTATAATGCAATCTTTTGAAATTTTAACTTTTGAGTACAGCAAAACATAAATCTATTCAAAGAAAATTAATAAAACTTTCAAGGCTGAAGAGTTAAGAGAGAAATCAGTATCTGTGACACATACTAGTTTTCAAATAAATAAATTTTATAACCATTCTTCAAACGTTAATTCACCTAAAAAACAACATTTCGGTTAGACAAATGTTTCGATCAACAAATAAACTCAAAACTCTTTATCAAGCAGTATCTCGAACTTGATATTGCTCACGTTAAAAAAAAAAAAAAAAAAGGAAACATTCGCTCTTTCTCTCCCGCTTCATCTTTCAAGTAAGCACAACAACTGTAACAACAACAGGTTATTGCGGCAGCTCGATAAATAATAACGCGGCGCAGGGCCGATATCTTACCAGCACGCAATTCGTCTTGAACGCAAATGATACACCGGTATATACGTATGCGCGAGAAGCGCGCAACAGTCGTCGTAAAGTGCCCGTCAATTAATCGCCTGAAGATTCTATTTATAGGTTCGCGCGAATGCAATTGAAAAGAGAGAGAGAGAGAAAGAGAGAGAGAAAAGGAACGGCGCTAACGACGTGGCGCGAACACCGATTATTAGCGGCTGCGCGAAGAAACGATTAACAAGAGAGAAAGAGAAAGAAAACTCGCGCTTGGTTTTATAAGTGGCTAATTAAACGAAGCTTTGCGCACGAGGGTTAGATTCGTAGCGTACGGGAGAGAGAGAGAAAGAGAGAGAGAGACTCGGATTAATTATTATAATTTATGACGTAATGCACGGCAATGGACTTACGAGAGCAAACGTTCGCTCGTATGTGAGCGCGAGGATTACGAGGGAGAATCGATTTCGGTGCGCGCAGAATGGCGTCATGGAGTGTTGCTCAAGTGCGCTCTCGTTGTGTCTTTTCATATTCGGTTTTACGCAGATTTCAATCTAGCGGATTCTTTTTTGACGTTGCTAATGTTTTGCAAAATTTAATTTATCATTATAACTTTGAACCTAACAAAAAAGCCTATAGCATAATTTATCTTTAAAAAATTAATAAATATACTTCCTTTAAAACGATTAAAAACAAAAAAAAAGAAATAAGCAAAAAAAAAAAAAAAATCACATCAAACGATCGATAAAATTTTCAGCGGATCTCCGCACACATGTCGCCGACATGAAGTCCTCGTCATCGCTCAACGTCGCGGGCCAACGAAAAACCGCCGGCCTCCTCTGGCTTCGTTCCAAAACGTCCTAACGTAAAATAACTCCGGGAGAGACAGATATTATACACCCGTTTGCGCAAACCATCGAGGAATAAACAAATGCCAAGGAGGGGAGAGACTTTTACAACCCCGAAAGACGGCTACATGGAAAGCAAACAGCGAGTCGCGTTTCTCCTAATCCTTTCGTTGTAGTTTTGGCGAATTAACGGAAATCTCATCGCGTAAATCGTCGACGCGGAGTAATTTGAATTTTCAACAGTCGGCACTTTTTATCACTTGAGTGTATGTCTACTTATGTACTCCACGCTTACTCGTTGTAAACGTTTGCAGTTTATTCCTTGACGACATTGCAATAATGAGACTGAAGTGTATCCTAGATTTGATTTATTCGAGTCAATCGCGAATTAAAGTTACACATTTTTGCATCGAGATATCTTTAATGTTGGTGTATTTCAGAACTTGTACCGAGTCATTTTGTTAACTTAATACATTATCCGATACAATTTTATGACGAAACATAATTTATCGCTAGGCTCGACATATTTTGAACATATTTTTATCCATATCGTTAAAACTGCGTTGAAATTTTTTTTTTCTCATTTTATATAAAAATTTTTATCGTATTGCGACGATATATTTCACGATGCCGTTTGATTTATATTAAAAATTGAAATTAATTTTATAACTCTTTCAAAATATACTATTTACGATGCAATAATTTTATACGCTTCATTGCTGATTCGACCCAAACTATAGTCACTTATTGTACAAATCGCGCCATTATTCTTTATTGCAGTTCAAGGCAATCGTTTGATAATTCCATTGTCCGTAAATCAATATTAATTGATGATTTATTTTTACGACGCTATTAAGACGCTTAAAGTAAAGCTTTAACCTATAACATCATATGATTGCATCTATTGCTTTTCAAATGAAA
Source organism: Chalcis sispes (assembly GCA_949987625.1). Lineage (NCBI taxonomy): Eukaryota > Metazoa > Arthropoda > Insecta > Hymenoptera > Chalcididae > Chalcis > Chalcis sispes. The sequence goes on from OX465098.1 coordinate 68,212,004, forward strand.
TTCTATTTGAAATACAAAAGATAAAAAGTTTAACAATTTTATTGCGTTTAAATCAACGATTGAAAATGCGTTTATTTAATGGAATGATGGCTGGATCAACATTTTTTACAAAGTAACAAGACTAATAGTATTAATTAATATATCAATTTTTTTTTATATACTTTTAAATATTATCGGTTATATTTTTATGAATATAAATAAAAATAGCTCTATTTAAATAAAAACACTTGTTGTTAAATAATGAAAATTTTATGTCAAATTGAACAATTGATACGTGAAAGCTTTAAAACTATCAGTGATGCAAGTAAATTCTAAATGATTATTTATATAAGAATCTTGACCGACAGCCGTCAGAATGATCTTGACGAGTTCGTTTATCGCGAATAATAAGCCCGTTATACTCATTCTGGATCTTATAATTTCAAATAAACAATTTCAAAGATTTCCGTCGCCATTAACGAATTGTATCGATTGCTTTTTTTGTTTAATTTTGATTAAAAAAACTAATTGATTATTACTTATATTTTTACACAAGACGTGCTTAATAAATTGGAAAATTTAAATTAAATTTGTACAGTTTAAATTTATTTTAAAAAATAATAAACATTTTATAATTGCGAATAATTCAACAAAATTTACCTTTTCGCGCGAAAAATAGAAAAATTTACTGCACATAGAAAATCAATATCTTTAATCAAAAGCAATTCCATATAGCAAGTTAAAAAAAGAAAAGAAAAAAAGAAAAAAAGAAAAAAAGAAAAAAAATGTAGACAGGCGTTTGAATTCCCCAGCTGCATTCATATGCATATACATACATATATATGTATAAGCACATATATAAACACATCCATGTAGAGAGAGAGAGAGAGAGAGAGAGAGAGAGAGAGAGAGAGAGAGAGAGCAAGAAACACATTGAATTTACGCAGAGACGTGCATTAGGTTGGGAAATCCCATCGGTACGGTTCAGCGACACCAAACAGTAGATTCATCAGTGCCGCGCAGCCGTGAAGCCTACCCTTTCCCGCATCCCCGTCGTCCCTTTGGCTCATCGAATTCGATGAAAATTGGCTTCGATCTTCTACGTCGATCTGTCGCGAATCAATCTTCCCTTCGTCGTATCGCTTTATCTTTGAATATACATTTATTTCTCGCCCGATCGAATAATCTATTTCAAATTTATCGCGAAACTATTTCGCTTACTCGCACCGAGCGATGATAAATCGCGAGTAAAATTTTTCCTCCCATCGAGATACCTGACTGTGTATTATGCTTTTGATGGAGATAAAAAAAAAACTCTATGAATTTCCGTATTCTCTGTCTTTACTTTTTCTATATCCTATTATTTTTTTTATTTTCCGTTCGCGTACATAAATTCTCTTTATGGGTCCGTCTTTCTTTTTGTGCGTCCACATTCGCATCGCACCGAAACGTAGTTTATGAATTGCTCAACGCCGATGAATGGAAATTCGAGCAAGGCAATATGCGCTTTCGAAATTTTTCCAACGCGATATTTCATCCGTGAAAAAACGTTAATTTAGATAAATGATTATTTAAAGGTGCTAATAAACGTACTTTTTGTTATATCGATTTTAAGTTAGTTCATAATTATAAATTTCAAAATGCATTAATATTTATAAGATATTTACAAGATGAAAAAAGTAACCGTTATACCGTTAAGTTCAAGGAGATATAAAATTTCATACGTTCAACAAAACGTAGAACCCATCCAAAATATGCAAAAAATGAAACAACAAAAAAAATCGTATTACATTTTACCTAAACAAAACAAATCCATATGTAGCTCAAACATACGCACGCGTGAAGCGCATAAACTCTTGTACGTGCGTACACGCACACACATGTATATATATATAAAACTTCTTTATTTTTCCACGCGCCAGCTTGCGGCGCAAAAAACCAGTTGGGTAAGAAGTAAAGAGAGAAAGCAAGAGAGCAAAAGAGAGAGAGAGAGAGGGAGAGAGAGAGAGTGGAAAAAGCGAGCGGCTCACAACTAACGAGAAAGAAGTAAGGAAACACCGGACGGAAAGGGAAGAAGAACGTCTATGTTTAAATTTAGACTAGTCTCTTAGCTGCAACTGCTGTGCTTGAGTATATATATGTATATACATATACTGTACATATGCACGCGCGGGTTTCGGTACTTTCTCGCTCGGCTTCCTTCATCTTATTTTATTACTTTTTTTTCTCTTTCTTCGTTTTTCATATTTTAACGCGTAACGTTTCGCAAGTCGCGACCTTTCGCGGGACGACGCGCCGTCTTCCTTTTTTTTTCTTTTTGTTCTTTTCATCTCTTTTTATCAACTTTGTCAAAGTTGCGTCCCCGTTGGCTTCGTGAATGCATGACGAGATGCTGCTTATGGCCTTAATACGAATTTAGTTGAACGCGCGAGTTGAGACGTTTCAACTTTAAAGTTTGAAAGATTAAATTTTTTTTGTTTCTTTTTTTTTGAGCGTTGACAATTTTTCTAAAAGTTTGTGTATGTTTGATGACTAGTAAATTTATATTTATTTCGGATCCTAAAATATATTTGTCTAACGAGTTGTAAACAGAATTTAAAAATAGCAGAATGTATGGCGCAGTGTAACGAAAAAAAACTCATTTAAAAAATTCGTTAATTTATTAACGCGCATAATTACATCGGAAAGGGATTTCTTATAAAAGGAAAAAAAAAAGAAACTTCCTTTTAAGCATTTATCTGCGCATCCTACTTTTTTAATCGCAAATCCTATCAAAGAGCTTGGCACCAAAAAAATACATCCAAAGTGTAAAGAAAAAAATCTCTTGAATGAAAATGCAAAAGCATAAAGTGCATACGCGTGGAGTATATATACAAGAGAAAAAGGAAAAACATAAATGCTCAATTAAAACGATAGACTGTAACTTCGCGTAAACCAATTTCTTGAAATATTCAAAGGACCATTAAATTCGGCAGCTTCAAACTCCTTAAAATTCTCTTACACCCTGTTTTTCTCGTACGTCATCTCGACTTTGTACTTTTCCCTCATAAATAATCGAACGCTTGGATTAAGTCAAAACAGAAGCCGATTCAATTTTACGAAAATTCGTGGAAAATATCTGTCGTCGTCGTTACGCAATAATCGAGGCATCTGATTTGATCTATGGTATACTTTGTATGTATACATATGTATATATATATGTATATATATATACATTCTCTTTCTCCCTCATTCTCGTTCGATCGAGGTCGCGAATAACGCCAATTAGTATGAAATATGAGTGTTTTAAGATCGGCTTTAGAACGCACATGCGTGCCTGAATACACGATTTCATTTTATTTTCCGATTTGTTGCCATTATATAATTGTATGTTTGTATCACGAATTAATATATGAATCTCGTTGCAATTATTATTTAATTTTATAATTTAAATTTTGTTGTTGTTTTTTTTTTTTATTAAAATTAATAAGTACTAACATCATTTTAATGAATGTTTTGTATCGTGCACTATTTTTCAATTTACAATTAAAGATTGTATATTTAATTATCGAGTGGAAATTATATTAAAATTGATATGAACAGGTTGAAATTTAGATTAATAGTAAAAATACGAAGTATGATAAAATTTGTAATCTATTAGACTAGTAAAGGTCGGTCACCTTCTCACATTCATCAACAAAATTCAAAAGAAAAATAAATATTCAAACCTGTGTTCAGAGACAGCGGCGCCAAGAATGTGAAAACAGCCCGATATCAATCTCAAAAATTCATCCGCTTTTCGAGTTTAGCTCAGGAATGACTTCAGCGAGAAAAGCTCGATTTACCTCGAGTTGTTGATGTAACCTTCCAAAAGTCCTGCGCAGCTGTTCCCGTACGAGTAGCTAACAAAAAACTGCGGGAGTCAACGACGTCCACCTCGAATTTATATATTACGGGTCCTTTGTCCTATTTAGACGAGTTTTGTATACTTTTCGAGAAATATCCGCGCTCTGCCTATCCTGTGCGTCTAATGTTTACAAATTTACATCGGCTTACTTGACCTCCATACAAGAATTCCAAACCGATTGATAATAAAATAAATTTCAAAATAGATAGAAATTTTATAACGAAATATTCAAACAGCAATATTAAATATAACAAACGGGTAATTTTTATTGAAAATTTAGATAATTTAACAAAAAAACATTAGAAATTTAATGCCTAATTATACGAAAATTATAACTTATATTTATAAATTATAAATGACTTAAAAAATGTCTCGATGATTAAAAATATAAACATTAAATTCATTAAAATATTTAGCTCTATTATCTCTATGAATAACTTGAATTTAATTTCAATACGCAGCTTTTACCGGAGCGCATAAAAAATCATTGCGTCCCTTACTTAAAGTTCACAGCCGTCGACACTATTTTCGTCGGTCAGATTAGGTTACCGCAGCTGTTCTGGACACGAAATAAACCGCTCAAACAAAAAAAAAAAAAAAAAAAAAAAAAGGAAGAAGGACCAGATTGCACCGCGCGTTATATAAACACAGAGAATCGTTAATTTCGCGGGACGCGGGATTCTCGCTAAAAAGCTTCGCTCGCGTATATAAACAAATCGCTCGGGTTTATCGGGAATTCGATACTTCTCCCGTTTAACGTCGAGCTTTCTTTTTCCCCTTTCTTTTCTTTGTCGTCCTGTTTGCACGGCTCAATGGATGTTTTGTGGAAACAAGGATGAAAAGGACGCAAACTCTTCTGGCTCCCCTCGCCTGTGCATTATTCCCTCGTAATAATCGAAAAGTACCAATTCCAGGCGTTCAATGCAAAAACAATACTCGTACAAGTAGCAAAAAAATGAATGCAAAAGACAAAGAATAAACTTCGAAAAGTATGGTACAAAGCGTATACCTTAACTTTACGATGTTCGGGAAAGTCCCGGCTAATTTTGCTGTACGCTAAACTAGCTCGTACTTTCTCTCTCTTTCTAACTCTACTTTTCTTACGAATAAATAGCCGAGCGTCGACCGAGAGTCGACTGAGTCGTATAACATGACGTCACGTTCGGTGAAATAATCGCTTTGCGCGACGAATTTTTGCGGGCGTGAGTCGTTGAATTTTAACTCGTTAGCACAGCATTTATTTTCTCTTTCTTTCCTTTTTTTTCGACGCGCTCTCGTGATTGTAATGATAGACCGGCAAAAAAATGCTTTTTTTCGATGAAAACAATGACGACAGACGCGCATGGATTATGGAGAAGAACGATTCGTCAATGATATCATTGCCAGTAAGATAAAAAGTGCGGATAAATAAACATTAAGATTAAATATGTACGTTTTTCTATTTTTAAAGAAGTAAAGATTGTATTCTTCTACAAATACTTTTAAAATTTTGTCTTTCATAAAAATCATTATTATTTCTATAAAAAATTAAACTTTTCTTAGATTGAAATAAAAATAAAAAAAAGGTCTATTTATTCTACGCAACCTGATAAAAGCTTGCAAACTGATAAAAAATTAATTTTCAAATTGAACAAATTGTGAGCTTAATATTTAACTAGGAAAAAAAAATCCTAATATGCAACCAATCGTATCAAAATGAAAAAAAAAAAAATGCTTCGTCGTCTTCGCAAAACTCATAGGATTTAACGCGCCATTGGAGCGCCAACGACGACAACGTAATAATCAACGCTTCGTTGGAGCACGCACGGGGCTTTAGCGAGAAAGGCAACGCATAAATATGTATATATATATATATATATACATCCGGCGTAAGGTTAAACAAGTCGAAGGGTGAAAAGCTGCGCGATCGTCTTTTGCGCGCTTTTCTCAAGCATCGCTCGTGCGTTAAATCGTAGAACAATTATGAAGATCTTTCGTTTTTAATTTGAATGGATCGCACTTTATTAATTTTAAGCTCAATTAAGTCACGCTTTATAGATTGTAGATTAATCTACGATTGATTCAATTATCGAATAATATTTTGATTACCGTTTAAAAAGATTAAACGATATTTTTTTGACTTTTAAAGATTGCAATTGAAGAAATAGGACGAAAGCAAGCGAGCTTATTATTTCTTGGCCGTCATGCGAAATCTTTTTAGATCAAACAAACGGTAATTTTAAGCTAAACATGTTGCTATAGTATGTTATGACGTGCCGCAATTTTAATAATGTATACAAGCTGAGATTCTAAGAATAGCTTTTTTTTCAACGTATAGAAACCAAAATATATGAAGAAATTTTTATTTTTGCTTTACACGTTTCTCAATGTTGATGCTATCTATGAATAATTTTAGCATAGAAAAAAAAAAAAAAATAACGTGAAATCAAAACGTATTATAATTCTAATATTTATTTTGATAAATTTTTCAATTTAAAAATTTTTATTTCTGGTAAGTATTGCGCAATAAATTTATTCGAAAAAACTTTAGTAAACTTTACATTGAACGAAAAGAATAAATTACTATATCGTAGTTAAAAGTTTTTACGAAAATAAAGCAATTTTAACAACTGCGTTACAATTCATTTCAAATTTCAAAATAGACTTTCACACCTATATACATATATATATATATATATATATATATACGAGTATACACGTAAACACCGCTGTAACAAAATAGAAACGAAAAAAAAATATTGAGCATTCATTAATCGTAAAATACGTTCCATCAAATAAATGATATACAAGCTTGGCAGAGCTTTTCAAGCTCTCATGGTTTGAGCGTCATCGCAGCCGGTATTTAGTTTTGAAACCACGCGCGCAATTTTATCAAACGTGGCCACACGCGCGCGCGAGGTGTTCTCGAGTGGACGAAAACCACCCCGAATATATAATGCCGTGTTTTGTAAACAATCCCGTTGGGACGCATATTTTTTCTTGAATTGTAAAACTTTTACGAGATAATTTTATGACAAGAGAAAAATTTAAAACAGTCTGCGATACATAAAATAGCTTTATTTATACGACTCGCGTTGTGATACGGCAGAATTGAAAAAACGCATACACGTTTATAAATTTCGTCGAGATCATTGACCATGCGGTAATGGAAAACTTTTATTTTTTTTTTTTTTTTTTTTTTTGAACAGAGTTTGTTGCAAAGGAAATAAATAGTTTAACGGCGAAGTCGATCGCCGCGAGGCTCGCTGAAAGGCATAAACCAATAGACGCTTAATGAAACTTTTACGATCGTATCTAATGCAACATTGTATAGCGTTGCTCTATCTCATAAATATTAATACTAATGTAAAGTATAATCGGTATATCGAATTTAATATTTATCTAGTTATGTTTAAGAGTTGCAATTATAATTGATAAATTTATTTTATTTATTAACTAAAAAAAGAAAAAAAAAAAAAAAAAAAACTAGGAGATAGTAAAATAGTAGTGCAATGGTTTTACACATAAACAGATAAAAAGATACAAGTAGTACATTCGAGGCTGAAGTTAAAATTATCTAGCTTTGGATAAGCTCAGATTACAATTTCAATTACTCCTCATTGTTAAATTCTCGTTTCTATAAATAAATACCAGACACCAAAACGTCTAATTATACTTCATTTGCGCTTCTTCACTCTAAGATAGTAAAATCAGCTAATTTAAACAAAATTTTATACGTATGCAAAAAATTTCGCCTATTTTATTTTTTTAAAATAAAATAAAATATTCTAATATATCAACTATCATTAAAAAATTTTATTTAAAAGGTTTGTCGCTCGATTATTATCAATGATTGACTTTTACCATTCGTGGTAATAAAATCAAGCTTCGCTTATAAATTCACACCGATAGCAAAGCAATTACGCTGTCATTTGCTTAAAATCTAAAAATATCAAATAAACATCTATCACGAGTTTAATTGATCAATAACGTGATCGATCAAATTTAAATGATTTTCACTAATCTAATAACTTACGTAATTTCTAAAGGACGACATGTTTCGCTCCCTTTTTCAAATTTACTTCGGTCTTGAAATTGAGCCACAGTTCTTCGTATCTCTTCGATAATTCTGTCACTTATATCGAGCTCCTTTAAAACTTCGTTCCTTCCTTCTCACAATTCGTAACGAGCGGTTAAAATGCAGGACAACAAAACCGAGAGACTAAAAACGAATCGTAACGAGCGACGAGGCCGCAACGAAACGAAAGAAAAAAGAATCAACAAAACAAAGCGAGAAAACTTTCGATTGAATATCGGATAAAGATGAAAAAAAAAAAAAAAAAAAAAAAAAAAAAAATAAGAAAAAGAAAAATAAAAAATCGCGTGTCTTCTCTTCCACGCGCAGGAAGAGAAAAATCGCGCGCCGCCCGCGAAGATCGCGCACGCACACACGCACTATGTCTTTCTCTCTCTCTCTCTCTTTCGCGAGAGACGGAGCCGGCCGTTTCGGACGAAACTCAGACCCTGAAGAGCCGGCGACCCCGTCGGAGAGAGAGAAGCGGCGTTGTGCGTTTCCGATCTTTCTCTTTCTCCGTCTCTCTTTCTCTCTTTCTTTCTCTTTCTCTTTCAAGCGTATGCGTGCGGAGATTCGTCGAGCGTTCATTCGCTCCGTGGCGCGAGTATAGAGGCCCTATTTTAAGAATAGCCTTAATCTTCGCCTCTCTTTCTCCCTCCAATTCGCCTTCCCATTTAAAAGCTGAGCCGAACTCGGGCTGGGCTAAACGTCGGGATCTTAAAGCGTATCCGTCTATCTCGTTTTATCTTTCTTTATTCGTTATTCTTCTAGAGCAGCTCCTCTTTTACTCTTTCTCCGTTTCGTCGGGAGTCGTCTTAGAAACGACGCCTCGGTCATGCCGACGCCCGGAAAGAAATTGAAAGAAAGGAGCGAGCGAGCTTCGAGAAAAAAAGCTTTACCGATGCGTTAACAAGTGGGACTTTGCGTGTATTTGTATTTTAGCGTCGGTGTGTGCAGTCGCTTGGATTATTTTTCTCTGTGCCGCGCGGCGCGGAGGTAGATAGGTGACGAGATGCATGGAACGAACGAGAGATCGATTTCGCAGAAATCGATGAGTTGGTTTAAGCTTTTGCTCATTTGCTTTGTCGACCGTTCAGCTGTTCGCATTGTTTTCGCATTGTTTTGGGTTTTTTTTTTTTTTTCTACTGCTTCTTCTTCGGCTTCGCATGTTTTATCCGATCATAGCAGAGGATTATTTTTTTTTTTTTTTTTTTTTATAACGTAAGAATCGTTGCGGTAAAAATTTTTACGTGGATGTAATGGTATTTTAAGCACATAATATTAATTAAAAAAAAAAAAAAAATATATCAAAATAAAGTAAAATAAATGATTTTTAACGATCGAAATATTTGAAAATTTTACTCTTTGTTATAAGCAATTATCGAATATATTTCATTTAATTATTTGATATTACTACATTAACGCAAATAACCCATCGAAACTCGATTTTAATCAAGAACAATCCAATTAAATCCACCGTTCATTTCGCAAACCCAAAATCTGTAACATTTACGTCCAACCCTTATAAGAGTGACCATCGCTGTTATCGACTCTCTCGTAACAACTGTTAATTCTCTCTGCTCGCTCTCTAACGGAAGTCGCTCGGTAAGACGCAAAAAAGCATCGGTCCTCGTTACACACGCAAGTTCTCTTGCGGTCGATGCAGGACGAGAGAGAAATTCGCTGCGGTTTCTTTGTACGCGCCGAGACCAGCAATCCTTGCTCGCGCGTGCGCGCGGTTTTCATCTAAACTTTGTCTCGGGCTCGTGCGATTCGTGAATGAACGGAGAGTTACGTTAGGAGATAAATTCATTGCCTTAGTTGCTGAGTTTGTATTATTCGAACCTTTACATGTGATGTTGCGCAATGGTATTTGATTATTTATTTGAATAAGTTTGTTATTGATGCGGATTGAAGTTTTTAATGAGAAATAAAATAAAAGGGTAAAGTGGACGATTTATAAATTTAAATGGATTTCATTAATAGTTTTATTGCGTCTAGTGGTCAAAACTACTAAAAATCCATAGAATTATAATTTAGAATTCTTTCGTAATTCTAAATCGGGTTAATAGTTGCCCGTTGAATAACAAAAAAAAAAAAAAAGAAAGAAAAAAAAATGAAAAAAAACAAAAATAGGAATTAAAGTTCATTGGAGTAAGTGAACATTTTGGATTCTCTGCGTAGATTGCACCGAATGTTTTTGTAAGTAAGAACAATTGAATTTGAGTTTCAACGTTTCACCTAATGAATGTTTAGAATTTCAATGAATGCGCAATTGCTATTTACATAAAATTTCAAGGCAAAGGAAACGCAACTAAATGAATTTGACAAAAAAAAATCTACCTTTTCTGCCATACATTTGTATTTTTTAATGCAAAAGAATGCTTATATTATAATATCATTCGAATTTTAAATTGAATTCAAAATAAGTTATTTTTAATTTTATCCAAAACGTTATTATATTATCTATAAAGTTGAAAATAATTATGTTTCTAATATCAATAAAATTTACTATAATAATTTGTTTAGTAACTCAGTATTGACGAATAATAAACAATTGTCAAATATAATCATTAATCAACTTACATAAATTAACTATCACGCTAATTAAAAGTTCTATTTAATTTCTAAAAATGCAATCAAACGTCTCGATTCTATATTCATTCGCGGCGGTTCGCATCGATACAAGTGCTGCCAGCCATTGGCAGTTGGCTCAATTCTTTCAACCGCATATATCTAGCTACATATCTTACCAACCGGCAACGCTCCAACCATCCACGGATACAACGCAACAGACTTTCACAAACTCAAAGCGCGCTTAAAAGCTCCCCATTAGATGGAGCTACAGTAGAATTCCCGCGGAAACAAAAATAACACAAGTATTTAGTAACGATCTAATAATATCGTTAACCAACATATCCGTTTAAAAATATCGTCCCGATATCTCGCGTGAATCACGCGTACACCGCACAAATTTCGATTTCTCCTCTACCTCTATATACCGTAAAAGCGAAAAATAAAGGATAATATGAGAATGAAAAAAATAGAAGAATTATACAATAAAATGAAAAATCAAGTCTTTCGAGTTTGCGCGTACATGCGGAGTGAATGCATAGCATCAGCGTAAAATAAAATTACATCGCGCGGCTCTTCGTCTTCGTCACTTGCTTAGCCGGCAAATTAGCGAGACAGTCGAGAAAATTAGCTAACCGAAGACGTGGCGCCGATTAATCAAATCGTCCGATAATCGTAAAGTGCGGATGTGCGCGCGCACACCTTGTGGAAAAGATTATTTTTACGTTTTGGTAGAGAGAGACTTTTCCGTCTTTCGTTTTGTCGGAAGGTTGAGTAAAAGAGCTCGCGGAAGAGAAAGACAGACAGAAAGAGAAAGTGAGAGCTTCGCGCGATTCACCCAGAAATATTTCGTTCCCGATATAGGATGCGCGCATATAAATATATCCGGCGCGCCGCGGCCCGCAATAAAAGTATCAGCATGAAATTCCTGGTACTCTTCCGCCCGCCGAGAGAGAGAGAGAGAGAGAGAGAGAGAGAGAGAGATGAATTCCAACGGACAGCTTGCATAGGGCTGATTATTACTTTTGGCTGCGTGCGCGAGGAATGCGCGGCTTTATTGCACTGACCTGCGGCGAAATTTTGAGCATTGACGATTATTGCGAACGGTATATGTTTTTCATTTTTTTTTTTGTTTTCTTTTTAGCTTTTTGTCGAGAAATTTTTTTTCGTAGTTCATTACACTTTGTACGATTATGGTTTTTAATTTTTAAAAAAATTTTTTTCAAAATAGATTTTTAGAAACTTTTTTCGTAAAATTTGTTTTACGTAATTTTAATGATACGGGCAATTTAATGTGAATAAGTTAACGAAAAACGGGTCAATCTGCGCTCGGTTTTATCAATGTATTCCAATTCTCTATTGTTATGTAAAAATAAATTTTTCACTTCTTAGAAGTCGTAAAAGATATATAACGTAAATTGTTCTAAATTTTATTTGATTGAAAAATTAAGGATAAATTCAATTTAATTTTTTGTATTTATAGAATTTGTATTTATCATTCAAATGAAATATATTAAATCAACTTTAACCTGCTTTTTCATTACGTGATATTATTCAAAAATAAGTGCTTTTGTTTTGGCTTACAAGTACATAACGGAAATTGCGTGAATTAGAGATCATTTGTTAATGGTTACTTCCTTATGCAATACAATTAACAGAATTATTTTGTTTTGCGACTGAAAATTACAAATGTTTAATTCATATTTAAATCAAACACATATGAAAAATACTTTAAAATTAAATAAATATTGATTAAAGTTGATACTAGAAATATGTAAAATGAACCCTTTTTAATTTTCAATCAGATAAACCTCAATCCCAGAAAAATACCGTAACAACTGCTGAATCATTACCATCGAGATTTTCTAAATTTAAAACAAGAAGATACGCGTAAAATTAAAACGCAAGACTTTTAAAATTTTTCTCCATAAGATGGTAATCATTTTACATTCGAGAAAACAAAGAAAAAAAAAAAGAAAAAAAAAGAAAAAAAAAGAAAAAAATAAAGACAATAAAGAAAGAAGTACAGATGAAACTTTCTGCCCGGCAAAACGGAAAACTCGCCTAGCGTTTTCCTAAAAATAACGGTAGCGAACGAGGAAATATTTTCCTCTTCTTCCTCGGCGAACCAAAAGCACGAGTGAAAATAGAACCTGTTAGTCATCTAATTTCTTTTTGGCTTGTTTCGATGACGAGAAAAGAAGAAAAAAAAAAAAAAAAAAAACAGAAATAACAGAAGAAAGAAATAAATACGAATTACGAAAAGATACGGATCTTATGAATAAGAAAGCCAGCGAAATGTGTAATTACGTAGCTGCCAACTCATTATCATCATCGACGCTCTACACGTTGCGCTGAGTCACACCGTTAGTGTATATACAAATCGGTGAGACTCGAGGGGAAAGGAGAGTACGAAAAAGCGCCGCCTTAATATTAAAAGCCCGAGCGATCTTTTCCGCGGAGCTCCACTTTAATAATCGTTGGAGATACGTCGCTGCCAAATTTCGAGAAAATAACCCCGTTGGCTTTCAGCGAGCTTCGTAACGTATAGCTTCAACCGTCCACGCAAACGGTAGGGATAACATGACTCGTCGTCCGATTGCTCCCAGAGTTTTTTTTTTTTTCGTATCTTCATTCTTAAAAATAAATTCTCCGCAATGTTGGTAATATCATTTTTTGTAGTATACTTTGTGCTTTTGCTTGAAATCTCGAAAATAGAGCTAATTCTATCGCGTATCGACGCGCATCGCGGCAGTCATCTTCTTTGTTATTTTTTATTGGATGTCTTTGTTTTCTTTATTTGCGAAATCGTCTATATTAACGATTCTTTCTCACCGTTTGATTTCCGTGTTAAGTCGTAGAAGCGTTTTATGAAAACATCCGATGATACGTAAACAATTGGCACTTGTCGTATTGTTTATCGAAAAATGCATACTTTAAGTGCCTGAATCATTTTTGAGTAAATAACTTTATGGCCATTTCGTGTACTAGTGCGTTTTTTTAACCCGAATAATCGACTTGAAACTCGTTGCAACGTTGTATTCTTATAGTTTCGAAATGATTCGCGATTAATTTTTAAAACTGTATTGTTTAGAAATGCACATTTTCTTTTTATTAAATATTTTAATGTTTAAACGATACCAAATGAAATTTAGAATATATCAAAAGGACTTTGAGAAAATTTTATGCTCGTAGTTTTGACTGTTTATTACAAAAATATATTATTAATACGTATAACTTTTTTACAAAACAGAAAATATAAAAAATATAACAATAATTAGCTTACAATTCGCGCTTATAAATTTAGAATCATAGACTGAAAGTCTATTCCAGTAAACGTAGATATTTTTATAATGACAGAATCGGCCTTTTTACAAAGATAAGTTGTATTCTATTAATTCTCTGTAGCACTATTTTATTTACAGCCAAGTAAAAATAATAATTTTTAGAGAACTCTACGTTTCGTTTGTAACTTAAATTGTTGTTATACTTGTTATGCTATATCGTAACTTGATATTTTCTTATTTTTACTTTCGTGATTATTAAATAATCAATACGATTACATATTCTGGGAGCGAATTTAAATTTTATCGCGCATCGTCTGTAGAATAAATTATTGCAAGGAAATACAATTTGATTAAAACAACACACCGAAGAGAAACGATAAATTTCAATTCAAAGTAAAATAAGAAATATTAGCTTTCCGTTTATTGCTGCGAAATATTCGGAGTCGAAAACAATAGAGAGAGAGAGAGACGTTATCGACCGAAAAAGCATCTTAGCGCTCGCAACTTATTGTTTAGCTCGTATACGAGTACACTGGATGAAATATTTCTGGCCGATCGTAAACTCAAGTAACCATCAAATTCAATGACCGAGTCGTCGTGTTCTGATTTCTTGTCGTTTACCTTTCGGCACTAAAACTACTTTCGAATTTTGCTGCAAGTTCTATTTTTGCAGCTTGCCGCCGTACGATACGTAATTAATCAGATTGAATTTACACGCGCTTCTGAACATCTCGTTTGAATATTGCAACTTGTTATTTTGGCATTCCGAAATAAATTGGACGATACTTTTTATTGGGAATGAGCTCGAGATTTTTCTTTATTAAAGATACGGTTATAACAAACATTGTTGAGAATGTATCATTATTTATGATTAAAATTTTATTGGGCATTGTAAGTAATGTTATGTTGCGTGAATAAATTTTATTATAGATTTAAAGTTCTCAATATTATAATAAATACAGCTTTTGTCTTCATCGATAAATTCAGTCCAAGGTTATATTTTTTAAGAGTGTACGTGTCAAATTTTAAAGCTGTTGAATCATTGGTAATTTTTTATTTCATGTAAACATTGAAAGTAAAGCGTAAATTTTAAGATACTTATATTCGAATCATATAAATACATTAATTTTTACGATATTGTTGTTGTTGCATACTTACAACATTTTATTTCCAAATAATCATTTTGTTTATTGAAAATCAAATAAAATAATATGTTACGTTGCTGAAATCTTATAAAAATTAGATTTGAATATCTCATGCATTCGCACTTGAGATAAACATTTATCGTCCTTTAATTTTAACGGTATTAGGCTGGAAACCCCATACAGCAAGCGTATCTCAGCAGCACTATACATCAAAATCACATAGCCACGATATAAGGCGCATGCTTACAATGGCCTACCCTCCGTAATACCCTCCTACATAAATCCGTCTCTGACGAAAAGTTCATTGCCAAGCGTGTCAGAATCCTTGCTGGAAAACTATGCAGCTTGGTGATTGTCGATGATGAAAAAGGATTTGAGAGAAGTAAAAAGAAGGAAATACGAAGGATAAAAGAAAGCATAGCGAGAAGGAAAAATGATTTCTGATATCGATCGGTACAAAAGCTCGACCAAGTGTTTATAAACACGCTCGGGCCAAGAGTCAAGATCTCAGTACAGTTCGAGCTATATACCAAGAAACATACAGAGTGGACCCGAGAAAGAAAGAGAAAGAAAGAAAGAAAAGAGAGAGAGAGAGAGAGAGATGGAGGTGGGAGTGGGGGAGGGGGTTGGGAGAGAGGGAGAAAGAGAGATGCCGGGTGTGTATATTTAGAAAATTGGGCCAGCGTGCCTTCCCCGCCGAAAGGTATTAGCAGTGTATTCGCGCGCTGCACTCGGTGAGAGACGCTGCGTTATATAGAGATATCGATATCAGCTTACTTCTTGCAAGACGATTCGTGTAGCCGAACGCCTACCTCATGTTCTCTCTCCGTTTCTATTAATTGTGTCTTAAACTTCCTCTATGTAGTTGTCTAATTTTTTGCTTTTTTTTTTTAATTTTTTTTTTTTTTTTTTTTTATTTTATTTTTTTTAGGTCGTTTAAGTGAAAGTTCATCTGTGTTATAATATACTTTTTCATGGATTTTCTTTTATTTTTGTTTAATCGCATACGTTATGTCAATATTTTAGACATTTAAATTTATTCGTAAAGAAAATATGTAGAAGTCTATTTTTACCGCACGAAATACGTTGAATTTCAAAAAAACATATTCATTTGATTTTATCATATATTTTTAATATATTTAATTTTGAGATCAAATTTAAATGTAAAAATATTTTTTGGTATTATATAATTACTTGGTTAAATACTGCATCGATCTTTTTTTAAGTAAGTTGTAAATATAATAGTCACTTGTCATATGTCTATTTGTACATTTATTATTTTTTTTTAAATTAAAATAACGATAAAAAATGTCAAAACAAATGTGTTTAAAAATAATGAGATTTTATACGAGAATAGTAAATTTATTATTGCACGCTTCAGAATTCGTTTTCTTGGTAAAATGGGTATTATAAACAGTAAAGATAACAGTATAATTTTGGAAGCCTATAAAAATGTAATAAATATGTCGGGTTATGCTCGTCTTTATCTACTGGTAAATGTTAATTACGCTAAAGCATATCAATAGTAAGATATTGGACAATTTAACCTATTCAGTTACTTGTAAACAATAAGTTTGCAATTATATACATAAACGTATTCGAGAAATACCAGAGACGAGGTATAAGTTTGGCAGGCGGAAAAGCGCGTCCTCGTGCGTGCGTGCGCTTGAGGAACGCAACATAAGCAGCCGAAAGCGCAGTTATTCTCGTCGTTCTCTCTCTCTCTCTCTCTCTCTCTCTCTCTCTCTCTCTCTCTCTCTCTTTCTCTATTTCTCATTTCGTTTCGTTCGTTTCACTTTCGGCTTCTCGCGATCTTCCGAATTCCCCAGCAGGTCGAGCCACTGTGGGCCGCGGGACTTTAAAGCATCGCGAAATGGCGAATGGACGGGAAGGACGAGTTGCAGAAATAGAGAAAGAGAGAGAGAGAGAGAGAGAGAGAGAGAAAGATATGAGAGTTGTGACGGTGACCGAGGATGGATAAAAGCAAAGAGATAAGAAAAAGCCGGATCAGAAATGAATGGGAGGGATGAATGAAGTATATACACTCCTCTCGGAGCCCTCGAGGCTCGTTTCTTATGTACTTGAGAGATTTCGAGGTTTGAGAGTTAATTAAGTATACTTGAGTACTTTTTCTTTTTCTTCTTTTCTTAGTTTTTTTAATGTAAGAGTTTAAAATATCAAAATGAAGCAGGATCCACTACTTTGTTAGTTTTTGTTACATATATATTTTTTCGTGATATAATTCAAATAATATTTGTATAATAATGATCGTTTAGACGATTTAAAAAATGGCAGTTACTGTATTTCGAAAACTGATAATATATTAAAAAAACTTTGTTAATTAAACGACGATGGAAACCTCGATAAAAATAAGGAAATTTTTTACAAAAATACTTTGCGCAACTTTAACCGTTTAAATTTAACCAAGAAATCCGTCTATCTCAATATTTTTCACCAAAAAATAAAGGAAGTCAAGCAAAGTAAAAAAAAAAGAAAAAAAAAGAAAAAGTTTATAAGCATCGAAACACCGAAAACGAAGCGGAGAAGCTCCGCGTAGAGAAAGAAGAGGAGACCGAAGAAGAATCGAGGAGAACAAGTAAGCTCGCTCTCGAAGCCAATCTCAAATTACTCGCGGTGTGTGTAGCTCTCCACAAGAGAGAGAGAGAGAGAGAGAGAGAAGCTGCGCGACTTTGCCGACTAGTAGCCAGCGGCGACCTTTTATAGGCAGCGGGTGGTAGTGGGGCGCGAGGAACAAACGAAGCTACTAAAGCTTCTGAAAATCCAGCAGAAAACTTCAAAACTTTAACGTGCGCCGGCTTTTCCGAAGATTTTTTCTTTACTTTTATTTAGCTCATTTTATGTATAGCTTATTTCTTTGTTGTATTTGATTAATTATCATTGACATAACCATATACATTAAAATTATTTTCTATAATTTTTAATAAAACTTGTTAAAATGTAACGTATACATTTTAGAAAACTATTTTAAAAGAGAAATATGGTAGTAATATTTCGACTCAAAATCTAATGTTTGTACCCGATTTTTAAACAAATTTATGTAAATTATGTGTTTTATCTGTATAATTTGCATTATAAATTAAATAAAATACTGTTATAAATATAGAATTAATTTTAATATTAAACTTTATAATTCTGCTGGTCTTCGAGACAAAAACTAATAAAAATATATGAGAATATTAAAAAAATTATTAATGAAATTGTTAAATATTGTTCTTGGTATTAATACGACTTTATTGATGTTCGGATAATGGGAAAATTAATAAAGTCATAATTATTTCTAATCTTACAGCGTATGTCTACAAATTATGTTTGTCTGGCATAAACAGCCTGTTTCTACTGACCATTACTCGAAGCTACTTTTCGTTATAATTACTATACACCGCGATAAAATTAATTTCACGTTTAAGTGCACATTCATTGAAATATAATTATAAATCGCACAAATTCCTTTATCAAATATTTCCATCCTCATAATCGATAAGCGCGGAAAAGGCAGAAAAAAAGAGTCGAGTCCGACATGTATCGAAACGATAGCGAGAGATTGCAAATCGATTACAAAGAGATTGTCAGAGGCGAACGCGGTAAAAAAAAAAAAAAAAAAAAAAAAAGGACAACGTGTGCAAGATTCACGTCAGTCAATACAACATCGTTCGCGCTGTGTTACCGAATGTCGGCTTCACCGGCAGGTGACTGGCATCTCGTACCTTCCAGTGATTTTTCACGTGGGATTCACCGAATTTTCGCTATCTACTGCTTTTACTTCATTTCTTTTTTTTTTATTATTTTTTACCGATGGTTACGATATTTATTTGATGTAGATGTTTGTCGATAAAAAATATATATATATTTAAAATTTGATAACCGTTGAGTAACTTTTTTTTTTGTAAAATTATTAACGATTAATGAAAGCAGTATTTCGTAATAGAAAAGACAAGTGATACAGAATTAACGGCATAAAAAATGAAAAAAAAAAAAAAAAAAAAACGTGTTTGAACTGTTGCAAGAGATCTACTTATAAAAATAGTTGTGTCAGTCGCACGCGCGTTCTTTAGTCAGTAGAAAATGACTCAACTCCCCATCCACTTTTCTACCGATTTTTGTCGTTTCTTTTACCATTTCGTCGTTATTATGATTATTTTTTTTCAACAAATTGGCAAAAGTTCAGAATGTCTGAAACGAGAAATTTGTTTACACATTTTTGTCGACTTTATCACTTCGCTAGGAAATAAACATTGCTAAGTATTTATACGTAATTTTATATGTATATTTATATACGATTCATTTAAGAAGTATATGTTTTTTAATAAAAATAATATATTTAAAAGAAGAATTAATATTCGAGGAAATTGAAAATTGATCTTTTTTTAAAACATTATTATATACATAATTAACCCATAATATCCATGATTTTCATATCAAAATAAACTTAAAACGTTGGGGGCACTATTGATGTTTTTATTAAATTTTGATTCTTGTTATTAATAATTTTTACACTTAAAATATTTAAAGAATATAAAAATACTTTTATGGTTACTAGTTATTATTTCTTTATTTTAAATAAAAAATATTTATCAAGAAATTAAAAAAATTTAATAGGGAAATAAATCTATTTGTTTAATGGCTTATAGTACATTATAAAACAACAATGAATAATATCTTGACACTGTTTATTAACAGGTTAAAAATAAACTTGTTAAAAACGTCTCAAGGAATTTACATTTTTATATTGCATAAAGCTATCTATTTATAAATTTACATTAAACCATAACCAATTGTAGTAAGGTGAATAAATATTAATATTATTTTATTTCCGCTATGTCAAAATTGAAAAAATTATTCTACGTTTGGAATTCATTTTTAATTTTAGTTAATAATATGTTTTCGAAACAATTCATAACAACGGTGAAAGAGCATTTTTTCTACATATTCTATCATTTGAAAAATAATACGCTCTCTAGAGTGTGTCTTTAGTTGTTTTCAGCTTATACATATCCTAGATTGTAACGAATAATTTGGCTAACGAATAATTAATTTATCGAATATAAAACGTCAGCGGCGTTTACACAATTCTCCAAGGGTCGTAAAATTCAACACCATAGCGCGCATATTCGATAATCATCGGCATCGACATAAACACTCCCATACTCCGTTCAAGTACCTCGAAAGGACCGAGCTGTCTCGTCAATCACGGAACGCGCTTTCGGATTCCGGGGCTTGTGTCGAGTGCGCGCGTAATCGCGCGTGTCAGCCACTTCGACGGGCACTTTGCGCACGCGGATACGTTCTGATCGCCTACCGTTCTGACCTCCCCCGCGTACTTTCTTTTCCTCTCTCCCCCTCTGAATACCATTATAGCTGAGTACGATAAAGGCAGAAAGTGAGCGAGAGAAAGAGAGAGAAGAGAAGGCGTCCGAACGAGATGGAACGCGAGCTGCCCACGCATCGGGCAGTAGTGCTAGCGAAAAACGTTCGGTCGCCCTTGCAGCCGCGACGAAAAATAGAGAGAGAGAGAGAGAGATAGAGTCGCGCGCGAGATGAAGAGGAGGGGAGTGCTCGAGCGGTAGGAGGAAGATCTAGCGCGCATGCGCCGGGGCGTGAATTTGACGGGGCCATGGAGCGGCCGGCGCGCCATACGAACGACGACGGGTCGCGCACTACGAGTAGGGCGCTGGTCGGCTCCGAAACCCCACGAACCAACGAGAACGTCAACTCTAACGAGATAAGAGGTGTACCATACCTACGGTTATAAGTTTTTCAGCAGGAGGAGTCGATAGTTAGGGAGGCTAAGTCGGCGAGAGCGCTCAAGGTGCCTCGCGCGGACGTTTTCGTTAAAGGAAGATACCAAAGAAGACTAGATTCTCTTGGTCGAGGGAAAAAAGGGAGAAAGGGAGAGAGAGAGAGAGAGAGGACGAGCGATCGACGCCCGCTTGGAAGTTCGAGGTGTCTTGAATTTTATTATATAAAATCACATTCGACGGAGACCCCACGAGTCTCCGAATAATCGTAGAAGAAACGGTAGCTGAGAGATACACACGGGTATTGAGATTTCCTATATTCACTCGTGAAGAGGAGCGTGGAGAGGAGCGTGAGACCGTTGTTTGCCGAACAAAAACAATAAACAAATAAGAAATTATTATTTATTTTTATCGAGTCAAGAATAATAAGAAGAATTTTAAAAAATGTCATCCGCGATAGCCAAAACTTCGAAGTACTCGTACCGCTCGAGCGGCACCGGAGCGGCCGACGTCAGCATCGAGTACAGCGCCGACCTGACCGCTCTCTCAAGGCTCGAGGTAAGTTTTTTTTTACTTTTTCTTTTTATTTTCTTTTAGATACATTATTATCCTACAAGTTTAACAATTATTACGTGACACATTATTGGATATATTTAATTCACAAATAAACGGATGATGAAAAATTTGAAATTCTTTCATGATTTATCAATTATATTTGAATGTGAAATTTTCATCGGTTTTACAATATAATTTTTTAAACTTAGGTAAACTGGCTAACAATAGTTTTAAATACCCTACATATAAATAGAACCATATTTACACTTAAATATTTATTAAACATATATATTATTTCACGCACATACAAAATTTTAATATTTGATGTTCATCGAAAATACTTACGTGCATATTTTTATAACACTTGTTACAAATGCATTACAAAGAACTAGATTTTTCATAAATTCTTCTGCCTTCCAAAAAAGAATGTCGTACCTTTCCTTAAAATTCCAATTCATTGATAAAAATCTCGATTAAAAAGTGGCGTTGATTGTGAAAAGTCAAAAAAAATCATTCATTTTTGGAAACAAAACGATGACGTAAGAAAAGTGAAGGGACGAAGTAGAGAGAACTCGTGCGCGATTACGCATCAACTTGAAAAAGAAGAAGAAGAAGAAGAATAGCAAGACGATACTACCAGTGAAAAATTAAGTGTTGAAAAATTAAAAAATAAAAGTGTAGTAAAGTAATAAAAGAAACGGACTCAAAAAGTAAAAAAAAACTGACTGATAACGTTGGTGATCAGATGCATAAGAGGACAGAAAAAAATAATAAGAGAATGAATAAAAGAAAAAAAAACAGAGAAAAAACTTGTGTAGTCGCAGTAAAAGTTCAGTGACCATAAAGGACTTTAGTGCCAATCCCGTGTTCGTAATATACGTGTTGTTCTACCGGGCCAAAGTGCTGCTCGACGTACGAAAATAGTACGGGTAAGTTCTCGGGTGAGAAAGAGAGAAAGGCTTGCAGAGAAAGAGAGAAAGGGAGAGAAAGAGATGCATATCGAGAGAAAAGACTATAGCAGATCACTTAACTTGCTTTTCTTCTTCTCTATCCCCGTCTCTATCTCTCTGGGCGATTTCGCCTGAGATAATTTTCTGGCGCCTATTTTCTATTTCGAAATTCGTACTTGCTTACGCGTTCGCGTTCGCGATGAATGACTCGCCCCGACTTTTTTTAGCATCGCCGACACTTCCATTACAGCCTAAAAAAAGATACACGAGAATACGAAATACCGGTATCGAATTTGCTTTAATTATTTAATCCACGCGAGATGTAATTTATATAAAAAGAAAAAAAAAAAACATCGCGAAAATAGCGAATAGAAACGTTAAAGAAAGTCGCTCGTTGATAAAAAAAAAAAAAAAAAAAAAAAAAAAAAAAAAAAAAAAAAAAATACCACGAATGAGTTATAAGTTTGTAAGCCTCCAAAAATAGTGAAAGTCGCGCATAAACGCGATTCGTGTGCGCGGAATGCGCGTAACCTAATTTAAAAAAAGGGTTAGGGTCCCGGGCGTCCGAGCAAAGCGAAAGAAGAACGAGAAAAAGAACGCGAGCAGCAGGAGGGAAATAGAATAAAAAAGAAAACGAAGAAGAGACTCGCACGCGCGGCAATTGGCAAAGCCTAGCGTCAATCGTCGTATGCAAAGAAAGCAAAGTGAATTCCGTTCTCTCTCTCTCCCTCTCTCTCTCTCTCTCTCTCTCTCACTCCTTCTGGTACTGTCGTACTCTCGGGTCAGTTCCTCGTTTTCTTACCCGACGGCAGCAGACCGACTGTGGGGGATATTTCTGTACCGGCGATTACGTAAAGCCGTAAGAGCATTCGACGATGTTGACGGCGAAGAAACTCTCTCGCGTCCACGCGAAAGATTCAAATTATAAGGAAATCTTTGGCTCTTCCAGCTTCCTTTATTTTTCCTACCCTACCCCTGTACCTTCTTATCATTTTTGATTTTTAAATGCTTGCGCAGAAAACAAAATAAAAGAAAATGCATAGATGATATTTGAACTCAAGCAACGGATGATTTTTATGCTTTATAATTTCAGGACAAAATCCGCCTGCTGCAGGATGACCTCGAGTCCGAGAGAGAACTTCGTCAGAGGGTAAGTTATCCAAGTAATTTTTTCAATTTATCGAATGATTTTGACATTATGTACATTACATAATGTTGTCATTCGTCTATAAAATAATTTCAAACGATATACTTTCAAATTTGTTCAAAATTTGAATCAAGAATCAATCAATGAAAATAAGTAATATTTTTAATAAAAATTTTGTGTTTTGCCATGAAATTAATGGTAAAAAATAATATACTTATTTATCGAGTAATTAATAAAACTATAAATTTAATGAAACAAATAATAACAACGATAAAGGCAAATATTTTTAGTTCGTTTGATTATTGGATAAAGAATTGCTCACAGTTTTAGATTTTTGTAGTATCATATTTCACTTGCCCATATAAAGATTTTGAAGTGGATAAAATAACAAACAAAAGCTAATAAATCAAAAATAAAATCATTTGAATTACATATATTAATTATAAATCCAACGAAATTTTTTTATGTTAATGAAAAATTTATTAAAATAATGTTAACGCCACCTTCGTACATAAATAAATGATATTAAAGATAAATTTATCATATCAATGCTTGCAGAGTTACTATCTTCTTTAATCCAAGTCAATGAAAAATTTAAAACGTCAAAACGTTTAAGTAAGCATCAAATATTTATCATTGCAACTAAGGTGACTCGACAACCGAGCGTCTAATTTCCAAACCAAACGAAAAAAACCTTTGCAAGACAAAGTCTCTCTATCAAAAGTAAATTCGTGCATTCCAGGGGCAAAAAATTATTTTCAGCGCGCTTGCTTTTTGACGAAACGTATACATCGTGGAAGCTTTTTTGTATCCAAGCTCTCGGCGAAGATGCCGACATCGAAAAGCTCTCGCGAGCGCCATCTTTCTGGGGATTGAAAACAAGAGAAAAAGAGAGAGAAAGACGTGTCCAGCTCTGGGCTGGTCGCTGCTATTTTTGGGGGGAAGCGAGCACAACGTTTGCGTCCCGTTCTCTCGCTCGTTGTTCGAGATGCATTCCACTCTTATGTTTCGAAAGGAAAAACGATATAGACGCCCACGATCGCGAAAAAATGTTGTACAAAAAAGAAAACATCGCTTGCGCGTAGCGTTTTCGGTTATAGGCTGCTAAAATAATACGAATGGAATTTTGTTTAAAGTGTGCGAAGAATATGTACGTTTGAGTTTTTGCTTTCTTTCACGACGGCAATTTTTTTGGATGAAGTTGACGAACGAATTTATTGAAAGTTTAATGGGGTTAAGTCGATTTACTTTATCGTTAAAAACGTGAATTTTATTTTAGAATCCGCGGAAATTGACGAGACTTAAAATTTCTACCCATAAAAATAAACGAATGATTTCTTAACTTAAGAAAGATTTATTGCGAGAAATTATAAAGAATTCAAATGTAAAAAACAGTAATGGAATTTGTATATTTACGAAAATTTTATTAATAAGCCACGTGATAAACTTTGTTTCAGTCCATTTTAATTTTCAAATACGTTCGCGTTCTACATCAGTTAAGAGTTCGGTTACTTTTTGGACGTTTTCCAGTAAGCTCAGTTGTCAAGTTATACAATCCTAAAATTCGATTCTTGTTTTTCGAGCGTGAATCTATTATTATTTAACGCTGCTAATAAATTCTTAAACGCCACGATAAACAATCGAGGGCTTCCTCGATAAGCTTTTAAATTTTGAAAAGTATCTAGAACGCAGTCGCTACGACAATGAAATGTCTCAGTTGAAATTCACAACGTTATTAAAGAATATCAAATTTCCAAAAATGAAAAATCTTTCACCGAGCAAAGAAAATTCATCGTCCTTCGGGTTAACGAGCTTACCGAGACTCGAATAAAAGAAAAGGAGAACCAAGCGGAAATTGGCAGCGATGTTTAAAACGCAACGGTCACGTTTACAAGTTCGGATGGTTGTTAGGGGCGGACGGCCTTTTCTTAAACGCATGATTTCTAAAATTATTGTCGAGTTGAGAGGGAAAATATAATTTAGCCGGCAACCTTCTTTCTTAGCCGCGAGCCGTATCAAAAGGTCTTCCAAAAATAAATTTATATCTTACAAACGGCGTGCGAGAGAGCGAACTCTCTGTGTTTCGTCTCGTTATTCGGTGAACAGCTCGCGGTACGTTTGTCTAGGCAATTTGCCTTTTCAATGGATATAGTCGTTGTTCGAATTTAGAAACGTTCTTGGATATTAATTGCACATGAAATTTTACGTTGTGCTTGCTAGTTGGGTTTTGATATAATTACATTCTCTGTGTCATTTTCCTGATTCTTGTGTTTGGATGACATTTTTTATGTATTGAGTAAAAATTCTTGAAAGCGTTTAACAAATAATAAGATAAAAAATTATTAAATTGTTTCCTTATTTAAAGTTATAAAAAAAAAAAAAAAAAAAAAAAAAAAAAAAAATGAAAAAGACGCAAAGAAAACAGAAAATTTATATTTTTATTCGTACGCGAGCAGAAGTGTGATTTGCAAAAAATATTTTTAGGATAAAAGCTGTAAATATTCGTTCTTATTTTTGTTCATAATTTGTGAATATTTTGACACTGAATAATAACGTTCATTCCGTTATTTTTACATAACCTATTCACTCTCTGCAAACATATTTGCGTTGACATCTGCTTGCGCAAAATTTTACGTAAATTTCAGTTTACGACTTAATTAGATCGTAATTCTGTTTAATATATTTGACGTAATTTAATAAACATTCCTAAATTTGATGCAATTTTTATACAAATTCTCTTTAAGCTAAAAATATGTAAATCACAAGTGTACAAACGTTAACGAATGTAATAAAAATATTCGAAATGTGAATATTATTATAAAACCTATGAATTTACTTTTAATTTTAAACAGTTTTGATTAAAATTTAATGACTAAAATACTTTTCATTTTAATGCACAATTTATTTTTAGGCAGTAGCCAAAGAAACGTTTACAAAATTAATTGCAAATTGCTTTCTCAAAATAAGTAATTGAAAAGTTTAATGATATATTTGATTATAAATTACTGACCAAGAAAATTATAGTTTGTTTTTATATCAATCAAAATATATAAAAATATTATCTATATAAGTAATAAAAATTTGTTAAACAATGTAACGCTCTTTATGATTTTTAAATTTTATAAAAGAGATAAAATTTAATATCGTAATTTTCACCTCTGAAAAAAAAAAAAAAATTATATACAATAAATCAGTCAGCAAGCTTTCATTGGTAATAGTCGTATTCAAAAACTTCCAAAACGCACAATCTGCCCTCTTTGCATTAATTTGTCTAAGTTATCTCGCCCGCAAATAGAATAATATCAAAAACATCATCCCTCGTATATAGAGACGACGAGATACAAATCGGCGTCTTCGGTATAAATCTCCGGCGTTTAATTGGCTGTCAAGAGCATCGTTTCTTAGCTACGCGTTTAACGCCAAAGGTTGAAACACTGCCAGACTGTTATCCACCTGAAAAGAAAGAGAGAGAGAGAGAGAGAGTAGATCAAAGAGTACTCGGGGCTTTTGAAAAATTACGCGGAAAACAATGGGTGTAGCGTCGGCGATTAGCTAATGTACACGACGCGGATGACGAAGACGTGGAATTACACGCGCCTTTTTCGCAACACGTATTACGAGTCGTACGTATATAAGCGTTAGGTGCGCCACCTCGTTTGTAATATGAATAAAGCACCGAATTTAGAAGCGCTCGCACGGAATTAGATCGGCTTACTCTCTCTCTCTCTCTCTCTCTCTCTCTCTCTTTCTCTTGTTCTCTTTCTCTCACTCTCTTTTTCCCTCTCTATATTCACGGTGGGTTTGTGTGTTTGAGCTCTCTTTCAATGACGTCACGAAGAAAACGATGCGCCGACTATTTGCCTTAGTGCGCACTATCAGTCATTTATCTTACCTCTAAAACAATGACCTCGTGTACTGGGTGTGTGTGTGAGAGGGAGAGAGAGAGAGAGAGACAAAGAGAGAGAAAGATGAAGAAGGTTTTAAACGATACGATGTTGCTAAGCGTTCATTCGATGACGATTGGAAGTTTCTTGGTGCATTCCTTTCCGCAAGGTTGACGATCGTTGTTTTCTTTTTGTACCATTTGCTTGCAGTATTTTTTGAAACTTGCTTCTTTAATAGGTAGATATCATTTGGTATTATCGATTAATAAAGCAAGCGATTACTGCAATAATAATTTTAATAGTTGGTTAAGTTTGGAAATGTCTCGTATATGACGCAGTAGATACATACCGTATCCGGACAGCCGCATATTACAATTAGCTTAATGTTACTAGGAGAAATTTTATACCGCGGTAAATATCTATAAATTATATAAAATTTTTTCAAAAAAAATATAAAATAAACTTAAAAGATAAATACATAAAAGAGTAAAGATTGAAATTGTTTTATCAAATGACGCATATTGAAAAACTTGATAATAAATGTCTATTTATTACAAATTTAATTAATGTAGTTGAATAATTGCAAGCAATTCAATAAATCGAAATCCATAATTTTTAGATTGAACGCGAGCGCGCCGACTTAAGCGTGCAAGTCATCCAGCTGTCCGAACGCCTTGAAGAGGCTGAGGGCGGCGCCGAATCTCAGGTAATTATTTCGAAAAAAAAATAAATAAATAAATAAAACTACCAAATACTATGAATGATCTAAACTCTGGAAATATAATTAATGAAAAAAATTTTATCAAATTAACAGTTCGAAATCAACAAGAAGAGAGACACAGAATTAGCCAAGCTCAGAAAACTGCTCGAAGATGTGCATCTTGAAAGCGAGGAAACCGCTCATCTGCTGCGCAAAAAGCACCAGGAGGTCGTCGTCGATTTCCAGGATCAAATCGACCAACTATCCAAGGCGCGCGCAAGGTTTGTACCAACTTTTCTAAAGACGACTTTTCAATACTGATCTTTGTTTAAAACCGGCTAAATTTTACGATGAAAATCCGTTTCGCTTCGAAATCCAAACGATAACAACGCCTCGGCTTGTTTTTCTCAAAGCCTTCAAACGAGAATAAGTGGTATTAAAGTTGCGAATTGACGAGCGGACGTAAAAGCGCGCGACCGTATAAACGCACCGAACGTGAAAATAAACTCGTCGTGTTTTTGTTTAAGATTTTGTTTCTCTTACTACCCGAGTCTTACTGCATAATAAAGATTTTTATTTTTTTTATTTATCGGTAAGGATATAAATGGACAAAAATAAATTTAAAATTAGTCGATTTGAAAATGGAAAATGAAATATCTTTAACCAGATTAATTTTGATCAGTGAACGATTAGTTTGTTATTTAAGCGCGTACAATGTGTTCTCGTTCGCGCACGAAAAATGGTTGATATTAAATTCATGCCAAGAATTAAATTATTCTAATGTTAGAAACTTCAAGTTCATTAATTAGTCTGCTGTATGAAAAAATGTATAAAAAGTTTGATATAATTAACAAATTTAAAATTTTTTTATCACTCTTCACCTCATTGTGCCAATTATTTTAACGATATCACAAATATAGCCCCTTTTTACACTCAAACTTAACGAGAAGTAATAAATCCACGAGAACTCTATACTCCGAAAACAAAAAACGAAGGTAAATCGTAAAAAGCAACGTACTCGACACGAAACACACGCCTACACGAAGACTCGGAAATTAACGCATTCAAAGCACATAACAAAGGGTTATGAGGTAGCTGTCATCAAATCATCGACTTTCCGCTCTTTCTAATGGGCCCATTACCGATGAATCATCGAATAATAGCGGGCGGCTCTCGCGCCGTTGGGGCAATTATAGAACGCGACTCGAGTCGAGGGCGGCTGGTAATAAACGGGCGAATTTCGCGGTGCGCGCGAGGGATATATTATGAAATGCAACCTAAAGACTACCGCTACACTCGCTTGGCGAACGTCCAACAATTAAAGAGAATGAGAGAGAGAGAGAGAGAGAGAGAGAGAGAGATAGAGACACTAACGAAAGGGACGCACACGTACAAACACCTGAGAATTCGCCGGATCTTACGGAAACGTTAAATGTGAAATTTCGTGGTCGCAGTCTCGTGTATGCGCGAACGCGCGCATGCGATGATTATGAATTATGTACATCGTGATGACGATGATGAGATTACACCGAGTTTTATTATAAACCACAGCATTAATATACTCGTGTAGAATGCCGTTTGCACAAAATTATATAAATAATCTTTAAATAATCGTTTAAAACATACAATTTAAATTACTAAAAAATAAAATGCTTAAATAAGCTTGAAAAAATTTATTTAATTAACTTTTAATGCAAGTAATAATTGAATTTTTTTTTTTATCAAATAAATTTCATATATATTTTTTAAAGTATCGATAAAAAAAAATGCAAAGAAAATTCCTAATCTCGAAGCAAATTTAACTCCTACGCTTGAATTTGAATTTGAATCTGATATTCTGAATGAATCGACTAAAATAACTTCCACACACGATACGCATGATTAAAACGTGTAAAAGCAAGCTTCAAAGACTTATGTAGGCACTTTCGCGATTATTCCTCGCGAAGCTTATGCTCGGTACAACAAAAGGATACCGAAACTTTCGAAACTAGGAAGTCAGTCGTTAATTAGGAACTAATTAGATTACACCCTTTTTATATCCTTTTCGCGTTAAAAGGGATAAATTCAACGACCTGTCGGACGTTTCTAATTTTGGATTTGAGTTACGTTGGTTTCACCCACATTTTCATCGCGAGATTTTGCCACAAAAAGTTAAAAAAAACGTAACTCGACTAGGCTCAGAGAAAAAAATAGGTAACGCTTGATTTTTTAACGTCTTCGAGGGCTGGAACGTGACATTTTTTTTTATGATGTTTTTGTTCAGCATAAGGTATTACGAAATAGCTTAATGAATTAAAATTATGAGCAAAAATAATTACATTGTGATAAAAAATAAACAGAGATACTGATGCTTATGAATATTAGCTAATTATAAGTAGACATAAAATTTACAGAAATAAAAACAAAATTAAATTTTTAATTATTAGATATGTTAAATGAAATTCGAAATTAAATTATTTACATGTAATTCTGTAGTTATTTAATCCTTAAATGTGCTTAATTTATGAATCAATATCGTCCATGTTGATTTACATTAAATGCCTGCCAAAAGGTTGAGTCATACTACTTAAAATATTAACATACACAAAAAATAATGATTTGAGATTGTTGTTGATTAAATTTAAATTATAGTTATTTTATTGTTCAAAAATGTATATATGTCAAATAACGTAAAAATAATGTAAAAATAAATTGAATAAAATATATAAATAATTAAAAAATGTAATTAAAAAAAATTTTTTCAAATTTATAAATATTATAAAATAAAATGTAATTTTACTTCCAAAATTTAACAATAAAATTTAAAAATACTTTAACAATCGACAATGAACAAAAACTCTAACAACAATCGAGAACTCTATTCAAAACAAATGAGATTTATAAATGTTCTCAATGATCCGAGCTCGCGAAAAATCTCCATTTCCACGGTGAATTTCTTTTTTCAACTCGCGCTCGCGCACGGGTGCAAATACGCGCTTACACCGAGCGCAAAATGCGAAGACATATGAACAACCTAAAGAGAGAAAGAGATTTAGCAAGCGGCATCGTCGAGGAGCCATAGTAAGCTTATGACTATTTTTAACGCGACCGCGATGGCGGCGAAGAGACGAGAGAAGACGAAGAAGAAGACGAAGAAGAAGAAACGATCCACGCGACCCCACGGTTCGACTCAAGCGCGCGCCATATTAGTACACGGTTATCGCGACTCACGAATCCCCACTTATCCTCGGAATATATACACGAAAACTCGACGACGACGACGACGACGTCGACGATACCTTACACCGTGTATCTTTTGCGCGTGGGTGGCTTTCCGATTCTCTCCCTTCCCTCCTCCCTCCTTCACTTCTTCTCGACTCGTTCCTCTTCCTCATTCGCCTTATTCTTATTTAGAAATGGAATTGAAGAAAAAAATCTGCCGAGATGA
This sequence comes from Chalcis sispes, assembly GCA_949987625.1. Taxonomy (NCBI): domain Eukaryota; kingdom Metazoa; phylum Arthropoda; class Insecta; order Hymenoptera; family Chalcididae; genus Chalcis; species Chalcis sispes. The sequence continues at coordinate 68,243,348 of OX465098.1, forward strand.
TATTTGACACTACTAAGTGATGATTTATTTTACAGATTTTTTTATTTTTCCTTTTCAAAGAAATATTGATATCGCAACGAAAAATGGCGATTATGGATAAAATATCTACGTTTTTCTATATATTTGTACGTGTATTAAGCAATTTTTATTATTTAAATATTGAAAATAATAAATATTAAAAAAATATACCACATATTCTCTTTTCTTTATACAATAAAATTAAATGCCATTTTCAGATTAATGTACGAATAAAAGATATTTATTTCGTCAATGGTATTTTCAGACGTTCTTCTTTTTTTAAAAAATTTTATTCAAATTTTTTGAAATAAGTAATGTAAATTTTAAATAAAATATTTTATTTTACTAAAGCTTTTGATTATATAAGACATTGTCAATAATGCAGAAATACTTTGTTATATGCGATTACATAAAAAATATTTTTAGCGAAACGTTCATTCATCGAAAAAATAAAAAATGAAACCAACGATATCATTGTAATATTTTTTTAATTTAGTATACTGAACAAATCAAATAGTTAAATAAATTGAAAAATTTGATTAAAAAATTATATTAATTTAGGTCAGAAAAAGAAAAGGCCAAGTTCCAACAGGAGGTATACGAGCTCCTCGCTCAACTTGACAGCGTTACGAAGGAAAAGGTGATGTCGATCAAAACCGTTGAGAAATTGGAAATTCACATATCCGAGCTCAACGTCAAAATCGAAGAGATCAACCGTACCATCGTCGACATCACCAGCCATAAGACTCGTCTGTCCCAAGAAAACATCGAACTTACCAAAGAAGTCCAGGACTTGAAGGTAATTGCGATACAACTCTTATATAAATAGAAAATAAATAGAAACTCTTGTATGATTAAAAAATAAATAGAAAATTTTACAATTTTCTTCTTTATGAATATAATGTTGATTAATTTAATTGATGACCCACAGGTGAATATCGAAAACATCACCTACCTGAAATCGCAAGTCTGCAGCCAACTCGAAGACGCTCGTCGTCGTTTGGAAGATGAAGATCGTCGTCGATCTCTGATCGAAGCTTCCCTTCATCAGGTAAATAATGCTTGATAAAAATATATTATTATACGTTGACTATAAAATTAAACAACTATTACTATACGATCAAAAATTTTTCAGATCGAAACGGAACTCGAATCTGTGCGCGTACAATTGGAGGAAGAATCCGAGGCCCGATTGGAATTGGAACGTCAATTGGTTAAGACCAACGGTGAAGTATCCATCTGGAGATCGAAATACGAAACCGAGGCTAACGCTCGCGCCGAAGAGGTAAACATTTTCATTAAAAACGAATCGACATTCGTATATCAAAGACGAAACGCATCGATACCAATATTTTTAATAACGGGTTCTAGGTCGAGGAACTGCGCAGAAAATACACCGCGCGCATCCAAGAGCAAGAGGAGCAGATCGAAACCTTACTCGTTAAGATCAATAATCTCGAGAAGCAAAAGTCCCGTCTGCAATCCGAGGTCGAAGTCCTCATCATCGACTTGGAGAAAGTACGTCGACGAATAATAAAAAGCTAAAGAATTATTAAAATTTTCAATCTTATCGCTACGAAACATTATTTTAACCGACTGTTAATTTTTTCAAGGCCAATGGAACAGCTCGGGAACTTCAAAAGCGCGTCGAACATCTGGAGAAGGCCAACATCGAATTGAAGGCACGTCTCGATGAAACCATCAACATGTACGAGGTTAGCCAACGCGATTTACGCAACAAGCAACAGGAACTTCAGCGCACGAATGCCGAGCTTGACAAGACTCGCGAATTGAAGGATCAGCTTACACGTGAGAACAAGAAACTTGGTGGTATGTATATAAATTTGCGTTTCGAATTTAATATTAGTTATTCAAGAATGATTTATTGAAGAAATGGTGATTTTTATCGAATAAAATGCATCGTATTCAGATCGGAAGCTCTTAAATGTTGATGCTTTTTTTTTTTTTTTTTTTTTCCTTTAAAAAAGCAGTAAAAAATAATACTCTTTAAATTTTTTTATCAATAATCGCTCTTTTTTGAAAATTTTTTCTGCATTCATTTATTCAACGTTTGAAGATATTTATGATAAATTAAATAAATTAAATTAAAGGAGATTATTTAAAAATAAAATCATAAAATTTTTAGACGATCTTAGCGATGCCAAGAACCAGCTCGCCGACATGAACCGCAGACTTCACGAGCTCGAATTGGAACTCCGCCGTTTGGAGAACGAGCGCGAGGAACTTGCCGCTGCGTACAAGGAAGCCGAGGCAGTGAGTTTTGCTTTTGAACTTAATTTAATTTTGAAAATAATTTTTCAAAAAGCCAATTTTTCGTTTTTCTAAATTACCAAATTTATAAATATTCGTTTACTTGACGATTCGTCTTAATCAACGGGGATAAACTTTTTATATTAAAAGAATACATTAAATGCATAACAAAATTGAATCAAAAATAAACGTTTGCATATTAACAGGGCCGCAAGATCGAGGAACAGCGCGCGCAGCGTCTGTCCGCCGAGTTGAGTCAACTCCGCCACGAGACCGAGCGCCGTCTCGCCGAGAAGGATGAGGAGATCGAGGCCATCCGGTGAGTACATTTTTCGAGAACCATCTCTATTTACTTCTTCATTCCCATTTGTTTTTTATAATTTTCTATACGAGGTTTCGACGTTTTCGATAATTCTGCAACGATCGCCGTTTTGACAAATCACGTCAAGTCTTGCTATTGTCTAGGGGCGCATGCGAAAAGATTAAGTTAGGTCCAAGTGATGTAACGATGCTCGGTATTTTTGTTCAACCACTGCGCGCACATGTACACACGCACACACACACGGACGCGCGGATTCATCAGTCTCGAACTGCAGTTTGAAGATCTGGTCGTCGACTATAAATAGAACGACGACGAATTTCGTTCGTCATCGGCCTGCTCGAAACAAATTATTCATCGATCGATTTATTTATGACTGCGTAGAGGAGATTTCTCATCCACGTGGATGAAAAACAATCGTTGGATTTTAATATTTTCTGAAATGCTTGTTCAATTTTTTTTTTTTTTTAATATTTGTATTATTATTATTTATTGTAGTGAATGAATTTTTTGAATGTTGAAAAAACTATAGTAATTAAATCAACACTCCGAATCGAACAGTTAACACATGCAAAATTTTATATGGATTAATATTCATATAGAATAAGACAGATTTTGAAATTCAAATAAAACAGACATGTTACAAGAGAATTCACATCGAATAATAAAAAAAATCATTGGATATTATTCTTTAAATAAAAAAGATCATTTGAGTGAAAGTATTAAGACAAGAAGATTTTTTTAAGCTAATTTCAAAAGCGAATAATTTTCACTTAACACTCTGCAACTATCCCCTTCGCAAATCCAACGAGCGACTACAGCTATTAAGGCTAACTAATCACCCTTGCCCCCATTAATCAAAAAGACAAGATCCAAGCAAACGACACAAGCCCCTCTTCACTTCACTATTAATAATTCAAAAGTCAATTTAAACTACGCCACGCATACGACTTACTTTGACGAGCGAGTCAAGTTCGTCCCGAGGAGTTTTCGCAAGAGCCGCGTCAAAAAGTCTACAAATAATGAGCCATCGATCGCGACATCGACAGAATCGTTTCATCGATCGTCGAGAGAACTGTCGTCGTCGTCGTCGTCGTCGTCGCCGTTGTCGAATCACTCGAACGACTCGCGAATGGACTGCGATAACCGCGACGATTGTGTTACGCTCTTTCACGAACGATTCGACGCGATTAAGAAAAAAAACGAATACTCCAACTGAATGAGAAAGTTAGAGTGGACGAAAAGTTTAACGAAGAAACTTGTTAATCGTTATAAAAACGAGCAACGAGGAAACGATAAGTTTGCATTTTTATTTTTGTACGAGTCGAAGACTGCGATAGAAAAAAAAGAAGAGAATTTTTATTAGAATACGAATTGCAAGGAGGAAGTGAAAAATTATCGAAACAATAACGAAACGAACAAGTTGATAATCTAATTAGAGGAACAAACATTCCAAAAGAAACCGAGAAAAAATGTCCGACATGCCTTTGGCACAAATGCCGGTGGCGCCGACAAAGTGGCGTCACATACCGACCACCGTATACGAGAGAAATTACGGTTTCGGTATAAACTATTACCAGCCCATGATCGAATATCTCGATCGAAAGGAGAGCGGCGAATTACCACCGAGCAAAGTCGCGGCGATGAAGCCACCTTTACCCTGGAGCGACGGGCGCGGTATATGGGAGCACAAACACATTATTCCGTACAGCCGTGAGGAATTGGCGAGGCACGCGATCGGCGCCGAAGTCAAAGCCAAGGAGCATCTCGAACATTTTAAGGTAGAAGGAGAAGATTAAGTTTTTTTCTCGATAAATTGGTGCCGATGTTGGGTTTGAGCTGGAGGTTGATTTTTTAAAATAAAATGTTAGAATATAATCTCTTTTTCAAGGGTGAAAGTAAATTTCCGATTATTTGCATGAAAGCATAGTGAAAATTTAAAAAAAAAAAAAAATAGTTAATTGAACATCATAAGAAATTGAATTGCGACAATTCATAAAGATAATTGTTCGTTCAAATTTTTTAAAAAAGTGAATTGATTAGAATTTTTACATAAAATAAAAAATACTCACATCTTTCACAAATATAGTTCATTGCTAATCAAATTATAACCAATAACTAAAGCAATCGCGAATAAAAACTTCTTTATGACCTACATACTTTTACAATTAAGTAACTTAATAAATCGATGCATCTAAAATAAATGTAGCTTAAATCATATTTTCGAATTACATTTCGAACCAAAATACGCAATAAGAACTATTTTAATATAAGAGATGTTATGATAATCCAATCTGTCAATTTTAGAATAGATTTATATTACAAACACGTTGATATCAAATTCACATTATTTATTATTAATTATTTACCATAAGGCATTGCTATAATATAGAATGCAAATACATTGTTTTTAAATATGCTAGATATGATTGACATTTATTAAAAATTAATATACATCATAATGCATCATAATACAGATATAAAGTTTTTTATTAAGATTTATTTTTAAATTCCTCAAGGTTATTTTATACTTTATAAATAATCAACGATAAATGAATAGCATTCAATGCTTACTCATAGAATAAAAAAAAAAGGCAAAATATTATTAATTTTCGTCCATAAATTTCACGTTAAATACACACGCACACATAAAGCGCACCTATAAATTCTTTAACCGGGATTTCCCGCCGGGGCTTTCAGCCGGGAATATGAGATAAATGCAGAGTGGGGATGGGCGACGTAAGCGCGAAAATAGAATATGTGAAATTGGGCACAAAAGACTGATGTCTCGTAATTAATTGACAAAGTTAATAATACTTTTTCAATGTACCTGCGCAACCTGTGTAGATGCATTTGTTTGTATAAGAAAAAATTAATAATTAATAACTATTATTCACGAACAACGAACTCGCGCGATAATTTAATTAATATATCGATGAAAGACAATGATTAAATGTTTGATAGAACTTTAATAAAAATTGTGATGCAATTTAATAGAGGTATGATGTTTTTATAATTTAAAATCTATCGTTATTTTACAATATATTTAACAGATTGATTTAATTTCCGTTAAATAGCTTAGCTTTACTTATATATTGAGAAAATTTTTATAAATATTTTCACAATAACGTTAACTTAAATCTTTCGCGCAAATTCTACGGTTAACAGTCGAATCGAAATTATGAACCAACAAAATAAAGACATTTGCATCAATGATCGATAAAAAATTTGAAACCGCTTAATCGTTAATCATTCGGTATCAAAAAATACTCCATTCATTCCCTTAAACAATCCATAAACGAATATCGTAGTATCTATTATTGGAGCCTCGACACGATACTTGTTTTTCTCGTTATCGGGACGAGCCGATGTGGGAGCGCGTCTGTTTAATGGATACCGAGCGATCGGTACATTTCCTCTCTATTACTCTCACTCTCTCTCTCTCTCTCACTCTCTCTCCTTCTCTTTCTATCCTTACTCTTGCTCGCTCACTTGGACGTACTCGACTGGCTGACCTCTTCGGAGCCGCGCTTTTCTAATTCGGTACCGCGGAAGAGACAAGAGACGAAGAGAGAGTTGAGAAAGATTCGCGCGACTCTCGAGTGCTCCGCGAGTCTCGGCGCGAGCTCCGTGTACGCGACTCCGTGTTGCTTGCGAGCGTGAGTTTGATCTCCGTTACAAGGGATCGATCGATCGCTGATCAATTGCTTTTTTTTTCTTCTTGTTTTCGGGAAGAATCGTTCGGGGTACATTTTCTTCGTTTCCGTAAGTTTTTCTTTTATTTTTTCATACCGTTGTTCGTACACTGTTATACAAACCTTTTTTTTTTTTTTTTTTTTTTTTTTAACAAACAAATTGAAATTAATAAAACAAAAAAGAATAATAAAAATCCCCAATAAGAAAAAGAAAACTATCACATGATCGCGTAAAATTAAACTCTCCGATAAACTGAGTCGACAAAAGAAGCATATATAATTACGCGTATCAAATTTCTGGCGGTAAAAACGTATCGAGAGAATCACAAGCGCTTTGCCGAGTCCAAAAACTCCGACGATTTAATAAAAGAGCGAGTAGCCAAGTCGCGATTAAAGTTTGCCCGGGCGAGAGAAATCGCAAAAGGTAGTTTTGCCGACCGGTTGATTAAAACGTTTGGCGCTGAATATCTTTCCATACAACGGGATAGAAACTATGATTCGTAAATGAAACGGGTGATTGATTGACGACTAGACACGTCGAATGTTGCCGGGATTCGTCGGCGATGGAATTGATTAATGTGTGTGTTTAAGAGTGACGGGTGTCAAGGAAGTAATTATTTGCTTAATAAAGTTGTGCTTTTCGGTGGTTTAGATTAATATTATTAATTTTTTTTTAGTTACTAAAATGAATTGTTGTTTTCTTTACGTAATATTATTTTTAAATTTTTAAATGTTTAATGTAAGATATAGTTTTTGTTTTCATAAATATAATTCGATAATTATAATTAAAAAGTAATCATCTATACAACATAAAAATATTATTTTATAATTGTTTTATAAAAATGTAAATCGAATCTTCTAATATAATATAAAGGTAAACACAAAAGATTATCGTAATAATAAAATAAGCCAAGCCTGCAGTTAAAAATATCAATTCAAATAATTAAAATATTTAAAAATCTTTAAAGTGCTTATATAAAACTAATGCATCAAAACTTTTATGTCTATTTATGACTACATTATGTAATAAACGTCAATCATTTAGCGCCCAGCAAGAGCATTCTATTTTTATTCTTAAATTTCTCGAGTGAAGTAAAAAAGGAAAAAATCTGTTGGATCTTATTGAAACAATTTTAATAATTTAAAAAATGAGTTTATCAAATCTATTATTAAACGTTATCGAACAAAGTAAAGCGAATCCACTCAAACGATCATTACAATACACCATAGAACTCGAATCATACCACATTTTCGCCAAAAAAAATAAAAAAAAAATTTTAATTTTAATCCCATATTAATTTTAATCTCATCAACGCAACGACGTTAACAACAAACAGGCAGCGAAGCGTTCAGACTTCAGTCGACAGAAGTGCGTGCAAGCGGCTCGCGTCTCAAAAGACGTATACTCGAGTAAATTCGAAGAGGAGGCGACAAGTTTCTTGATCCGTCGCGCGGTAAGCGAGCCAAGGGAGCTCGAGCCCGAGCCCGAGGAAACGGCCGAACTTCGCAACCAGGCGTTGAAAGACATGCAATCGGCGATGGAGGTTCGGGATGCTTACGAGCACGGGAGACGATTGCGCGGCAAATCCGCGAAAGCAATCGAGTATCAATTGAAAACTAACGCGCTTATGAATCTGTCGAAGAGCGAGGAATTGGCGGATATAAGGAAGTATCAAAGAGAAACTGTGCACGTTTTACACGATGAAATGGAACATCATAGAATGATGGACGAGAGATTGAAAAATCTTACGGATTTGGAGAAGATTTCGGAACCATTGGTTAAGCTCAGTCAAGAGATGAAGAATTTTGAGAAAAAAAGCAGCATTTACTTTTTGGATAAGAGGTTAGAGGAGACGAAAAGTATTGTTGTGTGCGTGTGTATGCGTTATGGATCTCGTAGAGTCGATCGTTTCCTTATAGGTAGTTTTAATATTTAGATCGTCTGGAACACATTGCTTTGTGCAGTTTTTCTTTCCTATCTTATATACCCTATACGATTTAAATGTTAAATATAGAGAGTATCGATTAATGATTCAAAAAATCTATCGTAAACAAATAAAAATCCAGAAATATTAACCGATACACCCATTAACTTTATTAATTATTTACAAACAAACGATATATTTTAACGCGCGGCATTTATCTTTTTACACAGTAAGCAGACCAGCATCGAAATCGAACAATTGAACGCGCGCGTCGCCGAGGCCGAGATCAAATTGAAGACCGAAGTACAGCGCGTCAAGAAGAAGCTGCAAGTACAGATAACCGAGCTGGAGCTATCCCTCGATGTCGCCAACAAGACCAACATCGATTTACAGAAGACCATCAAGAAACAATCTCTTACCTTGACCGTGAGTTTCTAACATATTTGAATGAATTTTTAATAATTTTATTGTAATTAAACATTTATACTTTTAATTTTGTCTATTTCGTTTATTTACATTTAATGATATTGAATTTCAAATAAAAATTGATTCTTCTTATTCAATGTTTCAAAATACTTTTTTTTTTTTTTTTTTTTTTTTTTTTTTTTTTTCATACACGTACGATAAATCATTTTATGATTTGAAATAAAACACGAGCCAATACATCATCAAAATATTCAAACGAATTATAAATACGAAAGAAAAATTAAAGGGCTATACGTCGAGTGAATAACGAGGCGCAATTAATCACAAAACGCTTTATTATTTTGTGCAGGAATTGCAAGCCCATTACGACGAGGTGCAACGCCAGCTGCAAGTGACGCTCGATCAATTGGGCATCAGCCAACGCCGCCTGCAATCTTTGACTTCCGAGCTTGAAGAAATCCGCGGCAACTACGAATCCGTGAGTATAACCCTACTATACATTAATCCAACAATTATTAACGTTCGATGAATAAATGCGAGAACGAGGCGAAAATAGACGTTGAATAATGCAACCGTATAATAAATTATCTTATTTAAGGGATCGAGAAAAATTTATGAAAAATAATCGTTATAAATTTCAATTTATCTGTGTATTAATTAACGTATTTTTTGCTTTAATTTTAGTCAATTTTACATTTTTTTTTTTTTTTTTTTTTTTCAAATTTCAAAATTTAATCACTTTATATTTTAAAAATAGATGATAAAATATTAAGATTTAAAAACGATAAACTTCATCGACAGGCCCTTCGCTCGAAGAGGATGGTTGAGCAGCAATACGAGGAAGCGCAGAGCCGTATCAACGAGCTCACGACCATAAACGTAAACATCGCGTCCTCGAGGGCCAAGCTGGAACAAGAGCTGTCGACCTTGGCCGGCGACTACGAGGAGGTCACGAAGGAGCTGCGCGTCAGCGACGAGCGCTACCAGCGCGTACAGAACGAGCTCAAGCACACCGTCGAGATCCTGCACGAGGAACAGGAGCGCATCGTCAAGATCGAGGCGATCAAGAAGAGCCTCGAGATCGAGGTTAAGAATCTTTCGGTACGCCTCGAAGAGGTCGAAGCCAACGCCATAGTCGGTGGCAAACGCATCATCAGCAAACTCGAAGCTAGGGTAAGCTATCTTTAACCGATCGAATTTATTTTCCATAAACGATACGAGAATAAAATAAAATAGAAAAATAAAGAAAAATAAAAAAAAATCGTAACGAAACGAAATTTAAACAGATCCGCGACCTGGAATTGGAATTGGACGAGGAGAAACGCCGACACGCGGAGACGGTGAAGATCCTGCGCAAGAAGGAGCGCAATATCAAGGAGGTAATGATACAAGTCGAGGAGGACGCGAAGAACATCACCCTCTTGCAGGAATCCCTCGACAAGGCGTCTCAAAAGGTCAACATCTACAAGCGCCAATTGCAAGAGCAAGAAGGCATGTCGCAGCAGAGCGTGACGAGGGTGCGCCGCTTCCAGCGCGAGCTCGAGGCTGCCGAGGATCGAGCTGACACCGCCGAGTCCAACCTCACTCTCATCCGCGCCAAGCACCGCAGCTTCGTCACCACCTCCACGGTACCCGGCTCCCAGGTCTACCTCGTACAGGAGTCGAGGCAGGAGCTCTAAATCGCTCGACCATCTCACCGTTATGTCCACGACAAGAGTGAGTGTCGAGACATTTTTATAATAACGAAGCTTACTCATTGTACTCGTATGCTAACGTTAAAAATATCGAGCTATTAAATATTGCCGATTATTTCAGACAAAAATTCATTCGGGCGAGGAAGAGTGAGCAGAAACTACGAGAAAATTGCAATCAGCAAATTCAAGCCTCGAGCGCAATCGACACAACATCCGGGGCTGACAAAGCAGATCATCAATAGCGCAGAATAATCTGTATATCAATATGATAAAAAGGACATTTTTATTAATAAAAATCAATGGAAAGAATAAAAAATAAACAGATATACTAATAAGTGTGTCAGTCAACCACCAAGTGTCGAAGCTATTGAAAAGATTAAAGAAAAGGAAAAATAATAATAAAAAAAGAAAAAAAAAAATTATCACTAAAATAAACCTTCTCTTCGATCGCGCATTATATATTTATTGTTGTAGGTCGAGTTTCTCTCATCTGTGCTTTTTTCTCTCTCTCTCGCTCGTATATATATATATATATATATATATATATATATATATGTATACATCAAACATACACACACACACTTTACATACACATTAAAAGCACAAGCATAATAAATATATCACTCACGCACGTTTCGCGCCATCGTAGCTCACTTCCCGATCACTTTCATATCCGTGAGCTTTCAATACGCTTTGTTTCTTTCTCTTTTGTTCGCGATTGTTGTTAATCTTTTTATTATCTGTCTTTTCTTTTTAAAACAAATGTTACCGACGACATAGTTTTTCATTACACGCGTTGGATAAGTATATACGCGCGCGAGAAAAAATCTACCATCGATTGAGAAAGAATTTTCATTTTAATTTATCTTCTTATTTTTTTCAATATTTTTCTTTTACGATATAACACGCGCGCGCGCGGACACTCGCACATAAGCATACACATATACACGGACACACGTTGTTACTCGCCGTAAAAAAAGAGTAAGAAATAAAGGGATATAACGAAGAGAGCGAAACTCTTATAATATACGATGGAAGGAAGGTAGGAGGGAAAGGCAGAGGATGGAATGATAAATCTGAATGATAATGATTTATTTAAAAATTTTAATGGCGCATTTTTCTTTTTATTCTTAACTTTAGTTGAACTAATGTAATTGAAAACTGAATAATAATAATAATAATAATAATAATAATAATAATAATAATAATAATAAGAATAATAAATTATTGTTGTTATTATTATTGTTATTATTATCCTATTAATAATATTACCTTAATAAAAGTTACGAGTAAAAAGAAAAAGAAAGAAAATATATTCTAAAAGAAAAAGAAACATGCAACGAAAAAAAAAAACAATGAACTTGTATTTAAATAATTATAAAGATTATGAAAAAAAAATCCGATTTATTCTATTATACTATATACTAGATAGGTAATATTTTACCCGATTAAACAGAGCAAATTCGCTGTACGAGATACACAATAATCTGTGTAACGATTACTTTAATAAATAAACTTAAACGCGTATGTACGAACCTTAGACTGCTTCCTCATTGTCCCGAAATATTTTTATCCGGAATTTAAGATGATTTCTCTCTCTCTCTCTCTCTCTCTCTCCCTCTCTCATATATCTATATTTCTCGTTCGTATCTTGCGCAATCAACGTTTTCATTTTCCTCCTCTCGTTATTTGTTTACGTTTTCTTGAATTTGCGACGAGATTTGCATTGTTTAGGAATCAATTATTTCACAACCATGCGGATATTTTTGTAAGAAATTTTTAAAAAAATTGTACGCCGTTACTCGATCGACGATGTAAATAAAACGATTTGGATATGTTTCGTATAAACGTATGATCAGAGATATATATTTGTTTATCTTTTAATCAGAATTGTTTACGTTTCAAGTTTGATAGAATTATACAATTTTTTGTTCCATATGTATTAATAATTTTATTATTTTCATTTGACTATTTTGATACACATTTTCACAAACTAATTTTTGCATTTTTATCGTTGCGTAAAAGCGTGAAAGTTTTTTTAAAATATTAAGTCACTTTATTATTTTCACATTTTTATTTCCACGTAAAAATATGAAAATTTTGTGATAAATGGTTTCTAAATTTAATAATTTTTAAATGCAAAAAAAAAACTAATAAACAATATCTCGTGATTTTAATCAAATTTTTATAAATTTTTTTACAAAAATATTCTCTGGATAATTTGAAGATATTTTCAAACAACGTTGTTAAATTGTTATGCTAAAGATGGTTTGTTAGTATTATTTTGACAAAAACAAAAAAAAAAAAATTTGTTTATTATATTTTTGTTTTTTTGTCGAATCATTCATTAATTTTAATCTCATCGAATTATTTAGTCTTAATGTTTTCAAATGTACGAGTACAAGATTTTATGTTTGATTTTTGCGACATAACTAATACGTTTTCACGATAATATTTATTAATTTTATTTCAGAAATTTTTTTATACACATATAATATTTTTTGAACGAAAATAAATTAAGGAGTGTTGTAAAATATATACATGTTTTACTGATAAATTTTCTTTATTCGAGCAGATTACTTTTCAGACCACTATGGTATGTATTAGTGGGGTCCAATGGAATCACCCAAGAGATTTGAAAATTCTTAAGTAAATAATGGAGTTATCGACGATTTATATAAAAATTTTAGCTCAAGAATCAACAATATTTTATGAATAAAAATTTATAATAAGAAAGCTATATAAAAAATATAAGAAATTTTACAAACGACTAACAACTTTCAAATCCCAGAGATGCTTAAATTTTTGCAATTTACAAATAAATGGATGTGATACGTTCGCTTATTTATATCTATTAACATGTTTAAGGCTTATCCGCGACATATATTTTGTACGATCTGGTTCGTGCTAAAAAAAAATTTCCTTTTTCTTCAAAGGTTTACACATTTTAACATACGAGGTGTAAAAAAAAAACAAAAAAAGAAATCAGACAAAATTAAAAATTCACACATCGAGCTTTATTCTTTTTGGAGTAGTTACGCTCGTTATGTAACATAATTTACTGGAAATAAAATAGAATTATAAAACATCACCCGTTTACCTATTATATTCATTTGTTAAAATGGAGACAAAATTACAAATACACGCATTTTACTGTTTTTTTTTTTTTTAATTTCAGTCATCGTTGATTGAACATTTACACCACTATTTACATTTGACGACCAAAGTAACGGAAGCTAATAGTGATGGATATTACATTTGTTTTTTTTTCTTTTTTCTTGTAAAAATTACAATGTAATTAGAATAATGAAATTATTACGTTATTCGGTAATAATATTAGTTTTTAACGTTACTTTTATGTTAAATACATTGTACATAAGGTTTATGAGCATCGTGAAATGAGATGACGTTGAACAATTGCGTTTATTTTATACTTTTGCATCGATTCAACGTCAGAGCTTTTTATTGTATATATCAACGATCTTGCTTCTACGACTTTCGAGAAAGAAAATAAAAAAGAAAGTTAGTTACGATAGTCATCTTGATAGACGATGATCGGAAGGAAAGCTGCTGGGGGCTTGGTAGTATTTAGCGCAGTATTTACGAAAGTGGAGAGTAGATAAAGCTAATAAATATCAGAGACGTGTTCCTCCAATCATCTTTCCAACTAAAAAACAAACTTACATAAAAATCGAATGTTGCATAAATCTCTCTCGCTTCAACAATATATTAAAAAATGAAAACAAACGACTTAGTCATCACTGGTACATAAGCAATTATTAATTTAAATTCTACCTACGCGTAAATTAGAATTTAAATATTTGTTAAATGTATGTATAGTATGTATATTTTATGTATATATATATTATGTACAGTTGCTCCTAAGATCATCGCAGGTTCATTAAAAGTTTTACAAAAATGAAATATTCAGAAAATTTCATTAATGTCTTTTGGATATAAAAAGTATAATATCAAATAATTAAACGCAGTATAATATTATTAATGGATATTACTTTGCAATGCATAAAACTTAACAATTATTATAATCGAAAATATAAAAGTTTCACTTTCAACTTCCCTGCTAAACGACCTTTTACTCGAGCTCTTAAAAATTACGCAACGCTCTATGATACTTTGTACAAGTCGGGCTTAGTAAAACGGCGCAGCAAAAAAAAAAGAGGCAGTACAGGATTGATAACATATTTTTACGATTTTAAAAATTCGCTTGGCAGTTCAGCATTGTCGAATATTACTTTTATGTTTTCTTTTTTTGTTTCCACAATTCAGACTCTACTTTTATGTCATTTTACGCATAAGGTTAAGGCCCAGCTGAATTTTTATTCTTAAAAAGTGAGTTTTGGTTACTTTCTCGTGATTAAAAAAAAAATTATGTTCATTGCAAGGATATGTAGTGTAAATTTTTTTTTTCTTTTTTCTTTTTTTTTTTTTCAATCTGGTTTCCCGCTTTAGTTAACTTTTTGTCGGGTATTGGCACAAAATTGTACTAGATGTGTGTTGAAAAATCCACGCAATACGTTGCGGATTTCTGGAAAGTCTTGTGAATGTTAACAAAAAATCATGTACTTTTTTTATTATAAAATCTAGGTATGCGGAAACTATTTGTATAAAATTTTCTTAATCGCAGAAAGGGAGTAGTATCGCGAATTAATTCTACAATTAACTATTCTTAAGTGTTACTAAAAGCTGACTGCGTCGCGATAAATTATTTACTTGATAAGTATTATGTATTAAAATTAACCTACGTATTTAATAGGAATGTATGAATTCTGAAGAACAAACGTTTCAATGTAGCTAATTCATTTTTTATACGAATTTTTTAAAAATACGTTGATACTTCAACTTTTATATTAATAAAAATCTTATTATAAAGAGATCTAAACACAAATGTTACGAATAACTTAATTAACGTTAATCGTAAATAAAACCAACGCAAAAAATATGTTTTAACTTAAAAATAACTATTATACTGAAATAATTTCAATATAATTTTTAAGGAAATTTCATCTCAAAATTATTACCACAATTGTTAGCACGTTTGTTCATTAAACTACATTTTATAACATTTACGTATCTAAATATACGTAATATTATACTGTTCAGTCTTTGAGTTGAATTGTAATCCGCAAAAATACGTTGTTCGAGGGTATTTTAAAAATACAGCTGGGCCTTAAAGAATTCGAGTTTGTATTTTTTTTTTTTTTTTTTTTTTTCAAGCGCTACACCTTTTTTAAAACGGAAGAATCGATTAAAAAAAGGATACAAAAATACATTATGCATTTGGAAAAATCCTATACGTACACGCGTTATTATTATAATTTCAATTACTTTTTTTCTTGATAATTATTATTACCGTTTAATTATTGTGGCATATATTATAATTCCGCAGCCTTTTATCTTGACAGTAAAACGATTTCTTTATACGCTATCCTTAGCACCTGCCAATTTCAGACTTCCCGTGTTTCACGAAGGAAAAATTACCTTGTAAAGTCGAAATAAGTAACTTACTTCTTGTTTTTTTTTATTTTGCGAGTATATATTATAGGGTGAAAAAATAAATTTCATATCTAGAAAAATTTTCAAATATGCCTACTCTATCTAAAAGGGGAAACGAACGCGTTTAACATATTTCTATAGTATACTTGCAAACTTGGAAAACAGATTCTAGTCTCTGCGTTAACGACTACATAGCGAAGCTTATTTTTTCAATAAATGGTTCAAAATAGTACGATAAATTACAGCAAGATTTAACCCGACGTAGAGGCCTTGATTTATAACAACACGTGGTTTCTAAAGAATATCGTATACAACTCAAAGTAGGACTTGAAATTGTTCACCACTCAGACTTTGGGCCATTCATTTCGACAATATTATAAATGTTTATATAAAAAAACAACAAGTGGAGATTTTTTTTTTTTTAACGGAGACTATTTAAAAGTTACGCAATAAACAGCGTTGTGCCTTTATTCGAGTCGTACAAAATTCTTATCGATCCACGTTGTATTGGAATTAGTAGTTCAAAAAGCAAAGATACTTCATCTATCGATCTTCATTATTTTACAAACGCACAATTAGGTTTTTGTAATTATTCTTTCACTTCGATCGGCTATAAAAATTGACACTTTTTATTAGCTAAAAAATAATATAAATCTGATTCTCTTAAGTAATATCTCTTCAATGGTTAATTAATTAAAAAAAATCATTTTTTAAACAATTTTTGACCGATGAAAAAATATTTTCATAAATTTTCAAACACAGTTTAAAGTATTTTTCAACCAATTTGTTCATTTACTTTTTCAACATTTCGGGTATAACAATCGTATTTTTAAAAAGTGTCAACTTGAAAAAAAAAAAAAAAAAACTACGTAAACGCACTTACAACAAGAGTGTAGATCGAAGTACCGAGTACTCTTTTATCGATGAATAAAAAGGAACGTCGTTGCTTCGGTATATCAGTCTTCGCTATATATTTCGAGCCCTTAAAAATTTTGTCCCTTTCGTACTTAACCACGCGGTATTTCATCAAAAACGCTCGTCGCGTACGTCTCTACCGAGGCATGCGGATATCTTGAAACTGGTTTCTGGCTTAATTTATTATCAGCGGCAGATTTTCAGATTTCCCTTATTTCAAGTCCTCCATGGCGCCGTAATTGGCAAGAGACTTTTTGATCCTGAGGGCCGTTAATCTGGCCGCAGCGTTGTGATACCAACACTCCTTCATGACTTTCGACATCACGTGTAAAGCCTGTTGAATAACAAGAAATAAATAAGCATTCGCAATTTTAATCTATAAAATAAATATATCTATAAAATTTCCAAGTATTTTAATGCCTAAGGCTCATCTCGAATTTAAATTCGAACAACTTACGTCGATGGACATCCATCTGTTGGGTATCGATGGCCGCTGTCTATCCGTGCATACGACTTTGCGCATTTCCTCTATGGTTGGATCAGAGGGCACGAGATCGTAGAACGGCAATTGATAATCGTCGTGGATTCCGCCCACGTTGCAACGCCTCGCGATCTCCCATAGAATCAATCCGAGGGCATATACGTCCGCCCTCTTGAAAGAATCGAAATGATTCATGTTTATCGTTTCCTCGAGCACCTATGGACGTTAAAAAAAGAATTATGTGAGATTCGATGCGTTTGCTTTCAAATTGTTTTCAAAACGTTATTCGAATCATATTCAAACTGCAATTATATTGATATTTTTAAAGATAATTTAAATAAAATACACATTTTCAAACACATGCGTGCATGTAAGGAATTAAGCGACTACTTTCAAATAAATGTTAATAACAAAGGGCTTTATTTTTACGTCGCATTTGACATACACATATTAAATTATCGATCGATAAATGCAACATCAACCGAAGCTTTTAATAACCAAAATTTAAATCTCGAGTATAAACTATGCAGGATATCGATATTGTAATAAGAATAGATTAATAGAGCGTTTAATGTCGAGGTTTATTTTAAAATATCCGGACTTGACCCTAACAGGAGATACCAACTGCAACTGTACAATTATTTTGCAATCCTTGATATGCTCAATTTTATTCGATCGATGATATAAGACGATTAACATTTTCTTTGACAAAAGATAATGGCACGATGCAGTTGACTTCAATTTCGCTCGGTTATTTTAGCCATTTGTATATTTGCAATGCAACGAAATGACGATTTATATAAATATTGCATAATATTCATCGTAAAGTTATTTTAGCAAATAAAAAGTTAAACAGATAAAAAATGAATAAATAAAAGTCTAAAGTACGATAAAGCGCTTATACTTTTTTAAATAATCCTAGTATGAACGTTTTCTTCTTTGACGAATAAACAATTAGATAAGAGTTAACATAACACAATATATAATCAGTATAATAATTGGTGATACAATTTTAAACGAATACAATTAAAAAAAAAAAAAAAATATCTCATTATCTCGAAATTACTTCTCAAATAACAACAGATTAATAACACATCGTTAAAAAAATAAGCAAAAAAAAAAAAAAAAAAAGAAAAATTTGGCTCACCTCGGGTGCCATGTAGCGCTTCGTACCAACGCGATTGTTGAGCTGTATATCAACGGTGTCGGTAATGACATCATGACGGACGGCTAATCCAAGGTCACCGATGGCACAGGTGCCGTTCGTCTTAACGAGTATGTTCTTGGATTTGAGATCTCGATGCGCGATCGCTGGCTTGCCCTGCGTACCCACGATTTCCATGTGCAAGTGGGCCAATCCCGTGGCTATCGACAGCGCCATTCTTATCATACCGTTCGTGTCGACGGTCGAACGATTTAGGTAATCAAACAGCGAGCCTTTCTCGTGGTAATCCGTTATCAGCCAGAGTTGCGTCCACGTGCCGTTGTCTGTGCGTTTTTAAAATAATTTCATTCGGTATAAAATTATTCGTACGTTTAACGATATTCTTGCGAATCTTTATTGCGATGTTTAATTTAATTCTGCGAATCGAATCGACATAAATATACTGCATAAGATGCACTTTTAATTTTTAATTATGCTTTATTTTTTGAGAAAAAAAAAAAAAAAAAAAAAATTGACGTTACATAATTGCTAATTATCAAGGTTTTAATAAACGTCAATATTACGATGTTAGTTTAATTAATTAACTTCGTCAAAACGCGGTATGCAATTTTAATATATTACTCATTGTATCGACAAAGTTATGAGTAATTCGTGTTTACTTAAAGCTGCTCGTAATGCTAATGATAACGCTCTATACCGATACGCCTATTTTATTTTAATAAGAAAATAATACATAATTTGGACTGATAAATATCCTCGTAAAATAACGCTATAAACGTTGGATAATACTAATTTACGGTGATGTATGTTTATCTAAGAAAAGAAAGTCGATAAATATTTAAAAAACTATAGCGCGTAAAAGAATAAAATTCTTCGTGAAAAAATTGTGATTTAATGAATTATGAAATATTAACGATGATAAAAATAGTTTAATCGATAAAAATATTATCAAATGTTAAAATTTAAATATAAAAATTTGTCACGATAATTTTATGCAAAGATGATAAATAAAATTATAAATTTTATCTTTAACTCTAATAACCCTAAAATTATTATAAATCTCAGTAGTCTCATTACTGCCTAAAACATCTACACCGATAGACAAAAGGATAAAATAAATCCTACCTTTATTATCAGCGGCGATAAAACCAAGGATATTATCGTGTCGCAACATGACCGTCTGATAAATCTCGGCCTCTCTGAACCAAGATCTTTCTTCCCTGGAGCTGAATATTTTAACGGCGACGTTTTCGCCTCGCCATCGTCCTCGCCAAACTTCGCCGAATCTCCCCTTGCCGATCGTCTCCACGAGTTGAATTTGACGAGCTATGCTGCGTTGTACCAACAGCGGTAGACCGACTGAAGAAAATTATCAAGATTTTGTTGAATTTTTGACGTTGTTTTATTAATTGTTTAATTAGATGAAACGTATATACTTTTTACACGAGTGAATCAAATTATAAATTTTTTTAAATATAAATTGTTTACAAAATGCGATAAAGCTTTTGATTAAGAGTTAAAAACACGACAAATAAGTGACTTCATAATTCACAAGAGCATTGAGAAGATAAATACGGGCAAATCAAATAAATCAATGTTAATATAATTGAGATAAACATTATTATTTTTTGCTAATCTGCATTGCACTTCGTCAATCGAACTATTTGCTTATATATAATAGGAAAAAAAATGTTTACTGCTCCAAGGCACCATTCATCTCCGTGCTATAAACATCGCGAATAATTCCAAAAAAAGAAAATAAAAAAAAGAAAGAAATATAAACCAAAAAAAAAAAAAAAAGGAAAAAGATGTTTTCATTCCGTTAGCGCGAGGCGATAAATCATTTTTTACATGTACGCCTCGTATATTAACATATATGTAATGATATTTCGTAAGCGTGTAAAAGGATTGATTGGCTTTTATTTCTTGCTATAGCTAAATGACGACGCTCGCGTCAATAAAACGAGAAGGGAAGGGAGAGAGGGAAATGATAAAATCGTAAATATGTAATAAAAATACTCGAAAGGTGCTTAAGTTCACTTCGCTCGAGCTGCACGATTAATAATTCAAAAAGTAAGATTTTGCTTGTTTTTTATTTTATTTATTTATTTATTTATTTTTTTTTATAAACGTGGCTGCAATCGATTTGACCGATAATTTAACGGAATATTATTTTTACATAGTTATTATGTATATTCATAAACTTTCGTAGATATAATGCTAACGTAAATAAGTATTTGAATAAAGGAAAATTATAAATCAATATTTAAATTAAGATTTCCAATTAAATAATGTACGAATCGCTCGTTTATAAACTATGAATATGTAACCGAGTCAATTATCAATTAAATTGCCGCATATAATGTATCGTATATAAGAATTTAACGTCAATATGATGCATACAATTAATATCAAAATTGAAAAAGTTTTTATGGAAATCATTGCAGTTATTGACAGAAAACTATAATTATTATCGGTAAAAAGTATAATAATTGCAATCGAATGCATCAGCTCGTGGATTCACGGAAACGATAACGTGCGCAAATCGCATCGATTAACGTAACCTACTCCACATATATATGTATATGTATATACGAAAGTGTTCGCACGCGTACGCGTATTTTATACGTTCCGACTAAAAAAAAAAAAAAAAAAAAAAGAACAAGAGTGCAAAAAAGTAAAAAACGAACGAAGGAAAAAAAAACTTTTTTCGATCGCGAATCCATCGTTTAACTCGAGGTCTTTTAATTTTCAATGCAATGACGTGCGCTCATCAACTACGACGGTAATGTCCAATATTACGTGCGCTGTATCGAGCGTTTATTTAAATGCGCGAAAATGAAGAGAGAACGAAAAAAAAAAGTAAAAAGAAGAAGAAGGCGTTTATTTTGCACGCGTTGAACTTGTTTATAATATGTGCGCGCAAAGAGCAAGTTTTAATTCGATTAACATTTTCCTTATATATACATATTCGGAACGGCAGTTGTGGACATGTACACCGGTTAAGTGATTTCTTTGACGTAAGGTAGAAATAAAAAGTAATAGAATAAAAAAAAAAAAAAAAAAAAAATATCGAGTTTAATTAGATTCATTCAAATTTATTCGCGTATAATGCATCTCTCGATCATGCCGATGTATATCTTTTCACTCGATAAATCATTTGCGTAATTTCTTTCGAAAACGTTTGATTAATTTTTAATATCGAATATAATTCAAAGACGCCTTTTGTTACTCCACGCAAAGTTTTTCCCCTTATTAATTAAGTAGGTTATCAATGGCGAAAACGAGGTTATCGTTCGACATTTAATTATTTCTTTCAAACAAATTAAAAGAAACATTATTTAATGCTGTAAAAAAAAAAAAAAAAAAAATCAACCGCATCAAAATTAATCAATGTATTAAATTATCTAAACATAAAGACTATAATTTAAAAGAAAAACAACACTTACCAGATCCACTGCCACTGGTAGTCATTTCCAGCATATCGCGTATGGTAACACCACCGAGGATCGGTCGATCCGGCGCTTCGAGCGAGTCGTCGGGAAAGTGTCGACCAGCGGGTCTTCTCCTCGTCATGTGTATATTGTAAACGATCATCACCGCCACGCAAATTACGCATATCGGCAACGCTATCGTCAATGCCATTTTCCACGTTTCCCATGTTGCTCGTCCACCTCCGGATGCTATTGTTGGTTTATTGTTTTTTTTTTTTTTTTTTTTTAGAAATATAATGTATTCGTTAGGACTATGTAGTGGATTCGTTTTAAACGGTTAGCTTTCAAAGCAATTTAATCCTCGAAATCGTTTACTGTTTCATTGATTGGTTGAATTTTGAGAATTAAATTACTTTATTTTTTTGAAAGATAATGGAGATACCTTATTTATATATTATTTCTTAATAATACGTAGTTATAACGTTAATAAATCATTTTATATGAATAAAAAATTTTAATTACTTGCATTTCAAATATTATATTATTATTTTACGATTAATATACAATCCGATATCTCCATAAATGAAAATAAAAAAATAAATAAGTTCAGTTAATTATTAGCGAATGCCGTACTTTAATCGGTATGAGCATCGATGGATGCATAAACGTGCATTGAATTAAAGAAAAACAAGGTAAAAAAAGGACTCGTGCAACGTGCAAATCATAAAAACAAAGTTTGTTTTTTTTAATAACAAATAGCCAAAGCACTAAGCAAAAAGGGCGGATTAACGCAATATTCGAAATGGCTAATGCGTGCACAAATAAACAGTAAGCAATACAGTAGCAAGCAAAGCAGATGCATTACAATGTTTAAGCAAGAAAAAGATCGCAGCGTTTCCCTATACACATGGTAAATAGTAATAGCAACGGTATAGTCGTGTTGTTTTTTTTTTGCTTCTTTCGTTGATATGTTTATATAAATTTTTTGCTTTTAAATTTCATATTGCAGACAGATCGATAGTTTATAATAAAAATTTCAATGAATTTCGATATTCGTTTCGTTCGACAATTTTTCCAATACAATATTTATTTTTCACTCTTATAAAATTGAAAATCCATTTTAAATAAAACCGAGCGCCGATTTATTCAATCTAAAATGGATTACTTCGTCGACGTACTATATAACGATGTGACCGCAGTGTCGATAACAACGTTGTAAAAATCGACCAGAAATTTACCTTCTGGCAGTCTTCTTTGAATACAAGCATTTGGTGAATAATATGGATACGTCGGTTATATATTTCGCCCAAGTTTAATTTGATGATGAAACTCGTTGAGGGATTGTATGAAAGGGTAATTTTCGCATGAAGAAAAATAAATGTATAAGTATATGAAAATTTTTATTCTTATGCATGTAAAAATTATAAATAATGTATGTTTAAATATGTTAAATGAAACAGTACATTGTTATAATCATCTTCAACTCGATGTACTATTTCTTTTGCATTTATTACAAACTTTGTCAAACTATTGGCTTTACATTTGTCCATGCGAACCTTTAAACACAATCAAAATCATTTAACGCACTCGGAAAATAATTATAATTATAAAATGTTTAAAAGAATTAACTCGCAGCTTGAAAAAAATTTTACAATCGCTCACTCAAAATAATTCCCTTTTACTTTTTTAAATTATTTCTTACCTTGTCGTATTGTTGAATGAAAGTATAATAGACTTCTCGGTAAATGACTCGAAAAAATGCTGTTAATTGGTTACTCAATTACCACATAAAAAATCACACAAAAACGATAAATTTTTAATAACAGCGCACAAATGCAATATATATATATATATATATAATAAAAATATTCAAATCAATCACAATGCCCATAACGAACTTATGAATAATTAATCATTTATCCGCATAGTAAATATAAACCAAACACTTTAAAAAAAGTTTAAACGATTTTGAAACGTTACGTTATACAATCAAACAATGTATAATATTTGATGCTCGAATCACCCTGAAAAAAAAAGATCACAATGATAAGATGTTGTTGCTCGAAGACCTAGAATGAAATTTGCGCATGATCGTATATAATGTACGTGCTCGAAAAAAAAACCATCAAGTTGTGATCGAATGGCTTCTGCGTGAAATGATATTCTACCTGTACAACACATATAAAAACTTAAAAAAGAAAAAAAAAGAAATATGGTACCTTGAGGTCACTGAACGCTAGAGAGAGATAGAGAGAGACAGAGAGAGAGACAGACAGACAGAGAGAGAATCGCAACGACGATTACCTCCCCGATGCGATATATCGGTGCCTTTGCAAAGCGGTTATTAACGTACCACCTTCGCGCTTATATTTCGAACTTTACATGAAGGGCAAAGAGAGAGAGAGAAAGAAAGAGAGAGAGAGAGAGAGAGAGAAGCCTTGTAAGGTTGTTTCTGCAACGATGACGCACGTAAGGAGGCTGCAAGACGTTTTAATGTCGCTGCCGTTGTGTTTTTGTAAATAATGTTTATGGTTAATATTTTTTTTTTTTTTTGATTTTTAATAATAACGCTTTAATTTTGTTTTGTTTTATTTTTGCAGATTATTTAGAATTTGTAAAACCAGCTTGAACTATTCTTTATTTACGTTGCATTCTAATATTTATTCAAGGCTTGTTTAATGGGTCTGAAGTTTGCAACGTTAGAGTACAACGAAATAATTTTTCACATTTAAATAATGCTGCTAAAAATGTACAAATTATATTTAAATTGATATTTGAATATTTGATTATGCTATAAAACACTGAGACTAAGAAAATATAAATGTAAATTTAAAAAAAAAACAGTTTTTAAAAAATTTCGTTGGACTCCAACGTTGGAAAATTCAAACCCATGCTTGTTTATAAAAGCGTGTTTTAAATTTTAACGACGAAAATCAAGTTACAACTAGTTTATTTTTGTTTATCAAGATCAAAAAGAGTACCGAAAATTCTTTATCATAGATAACAATCCGCTATCTATAAAAAAATTTCTTAAATTATCCCATAACCTTAGAAACGTTGATAATAAATCCCAATCTCCTCCACCCTTTCTTATCCGTCATGTCTCGGTCGGAGAGACTATCTTTCGGAGAAAACGTCAGAGGCGGTAATCGATTGCCCAAGGCAAATTTCACGAGCGATCAATCATTTATTTTTTACAAGGCTACCGACCTCTTATACATTTACTATATACTCGTACTCTCTTACCTACGCTCGATATATAAATTTCGTTAAGTGCGACTTTATTCTCGAGTCTTCGATCGTCATCGATTGCAAACGCTTTCGTAAAATTCAAGAACTGATATAATTTCTTTCAAAGCGAGCTATAATTAGAGGAGACGACGATTTTTTAATGGGACGATGTAACGTTTGGTTGAATCATTGCTTCATTATTAGACGTGATTTTCTGCGAATATACGCGATATTCTACGTACATACCCGTAGTCAGAATTTGTAACAGGTTAAAGGCTAATGCTCGCGTGAGTCATCGTAACTTTTGGCGTTTGCGTGCAATTTTAAATTAATGCGAGAACTAAGCTTAGCTGGCCAATGAAATCGTTAAAAATTTATCGTCTTTCGCGATCGTCTCGACTTCAAGTTGCTTAAATCTCGATCAATCCCGATGGTAATGCGCAAAAAGTAAACGCGATGCTTATGTAGTTTGTTATATTTTTTTACGCGTTTTTACGCGTTATTCATTTAATAAAGTCTGATATCAAAATTGTACACATTTGACTTCGATTATTTTAACCATTTTTAGATAATTATAATCATTTATTAATGATTTTTTCGACTTTTATAACTTAATTTTCTTTTAAATATTAAAAACAAAATAATAAAATGAATCTTATTAAAGTAATGTTTAGAAAGTATCTACATTTTTTTTTACTACATTTTCATTTTATCCCTGAAGAAAAAAAACCAGTAAATATAAATATAAATTTTCGAATTCCTCAAAGTGGTCAAAGTAAAATCTTAACGCGTAAACATCTAAAAGCTAGTAGTTCTTATATTAAGAGCGCAAATAAGGAAACGAGAGATAATTGAACGCGAGTCTAAATTCCATTGGCACCTCAAAACATGAACTCGTGTACGTTTTTCGTTGAAATATTTGGTCGCCCTTACGCATCCGTCGATTAGTTACTTCACGTTTTTTCCAACATCAGAAATTATAAGCTTTAACATGCATGCGTAATGAGATTCCTTTGCAAAACCGCGAGAATTTATACGACGACGACAGTCCGCATGTAAGACATCGGAGATGATGTTGATTTGTTAGTTTAACCAACCGAGTGAGATTATTATTTGGTTTATTTATAGTTTCGCGTTAAATGCGTTGCGTAAGGTGTGTGGATATTTGAATTTTAGATTTTATTGCTAATAGGTAACAAATTTAAGCCATCGATGATGATCAAGGAATTATTTGTTAACGCGTTTGTTTGCTGATTTTAAATTTATACGGTTTATTCGTAACATGCGATTAGATTTTCATTCTAACGACTGCATTTCGTATTTATTATTAAAATTTCGAATTCAAATAGCAATTGAGCAAACGTTATTTATTTCTTAAAAAAATATTGTATACGCGTAAAACTAAGATACTTCAAATGTTTTAATTTCTTTTACATTGAGTTTGATAATTTAATCGTATAAATTAGAAAAATACTAGAAAAAAGAATACAAAAAAAGAAAATAAAAAAAAAAAAAAAAAAAAAAAAAAAAATTAATCAATTCCGATTGTAAATATAATTAGTAAACATTTCCATATCATCGTTATAACTTTCCTTAATTTAATCGATCAAAAGGTTATCGACAATTTAACAAAGTTGCTTTCACATCAATAAAATTCATCATCGAGTTTCCAAATATCATCGAAAGCAAAATCAAAACATTAACATTTTTTGTTTAATATTAATGTTGGCGGCAACCGCACGATAATAATTCACGCAACATAGCCTTGAACTTGTCTCAGCGAAACAAACTTTAAAGAGAAGAAAAGAAAAAACTATTTGAAAAAAAAAAAGAAATAATAAAATAAAAGATGAATAAGAAAAGAATAAAATGCAAAAGCTTGCAACTCGCGTGCGCCGCTCGTGGATGAACTACCAACTCGTCGTGATAGCTCGATTAACGCGATTATTACTCGCAACGTTCGTTTAACGCAAGTCTAGAGTTCGAGATTGCCGCGTGTATGCGTATAGTTAATTCAAGATTCACGCGTCTCGTGAGGAGAAACCAACGTTGTTGGATAGTTTTTATTTTTTTATAGAAAAGAGAGGGAGGGAGTGCGATTTTTTTATTTCGACGTACGGAGTTGCGAAATGATTTCTTCCAAGAGATTGTTTAAAATGCGAGCGAAAGATCATTGATATACGAGAGATAAGAAAGCGATAAATAATATGACCGACAATTTCCTAGCTCTCGATACATGCGCTCTAGAAATTGCAGATTTTGTTGAATTAATATTTCACGTACGCGAGTAATTAATCGAGTTAAAAAATTTTTTTACATTTGGTCAAATTAAAAAGAATAAGTATTTTCAGCATTGAATTTCTAGTGCTCGTAAAGTAAGAGTTAACTTAAATTTTATAAATTATTATTCTCAAAAGAAAATATTATTTGAAATTGCAATGGTTCATTAATTTTTTTTATTACTAGTGTACAATATTTGTAAATAAATTTTTAATTGACGAAAAAAAAAAAATTTTTTTGAATAAAAATTTGAACAACTTATTTTAAATCTCATGAAAATTTTTAAAAGCAAGTCGAACTTTTAAACCTGTAATAAAAGATAATAAAAAACACGATAAGCGACATTGGCGTACGTACGTTCGATACGTCGTAAACGTCGACGTTCGCTTTCTAGGAAGTAATTCACCGAGTTCAATTAAAGGGCCATGTGCGGTGGCTTTTATTTCTCCTTCCCACTGGCTTCGTGTTTCTTTTTATTTTGGTTCTCTCGTGCGTCACGCTTGAAATCCTACACACATTGTATCTCGTAATTACACCGGCACACGATGTGTACATAAAGTAATGGTTGGTTTTCGGATAAATTTTATTTGTATGTGTGTGTGTTTTTTTTATCGATGATTGGATGAATGAAAAATATTGACGTCTAACGCGTGTATCATTGCCGTGTAATTTTATCTATACCCGTTGTGTTTTTTTTCTTTTTCATAAAATAACGTTGATTAGAAAAGAAAAAATAATCTATTTTTTTTATTTATTTAACGACGTTTACATGCATAATAAGATAAACAATATAAACGCATATTATAATAGTATTTGAATTGAATAAAATTTAATTTTGTCAAAATTAAGCAAACATTTAAACTCGAATCCGTCAAGTTTAATATTAAATGAAAAGAAAAAAAGAATTCTCCAAGGTTCAAAGTAAATTTCTTTTTACACCAATCACATGACGAATATTTTTCCTCCAAAAACATTTTATTTCTCACCGTGTCGTTGTATGCCATTTTCGAGGTCATTGTCATGCGTACATACGCACACAATCGTAAACGCATAAACGTATACAAGAAATATAGCGCGGAATCTTATGCAACGTGAGTGTATACGTTTGTGTATGCCAACGACGAGTGGCGATCGTGTGTCATACGTATATACGTCATATGTATGTACACCGAATAAATAGCCAAAGGCGAGATGAAGTTAAGGAGAGAAATACGGACGGAGAAATACGTTGCTCTTTCTGTACGTTATGAAAAGCGATTCTTTATGTCCCCGTAATTTATAATCGTTGCTTTAACCGTTGTAACACGAGTGCTCGCGTCGTGGATTTATTGTACATACAGAGGTAATTCGTGTTATTGTTTGAGTACGTAAACATCGAGTTTTTATAAGCTTTTATTTTTTGTTTTTCGTTTTACAATCTCCATTCAATTATTTATAATATTTATATATACATTTTACAAGATAATACTCGTTTTATTATGAATTTTAGTAATTAATAAACTTTATAAATGTCGCCTTATCCATTTGTTATGGAATTATATATATATATATATATATATATATATATATATATATATATATATATATATATATATATATATTATCGATGTTACTTCATCAACTTGGGATTAGCATTTATTTAAAGTGGAAGATTGCCCAGCTGAGATTGAAAATCGTAAAAAACGCGTATTTTACGTGATTGAATACGAGCCGTTATATTGAGGCGGCGTTTTATTGGTTTTAGATCGATAAAATCGTACGGATTATGCGAGAAGTAGCTTCGATAACAATTGTATTTCGTAGCATTTTCTTTGCAGCCCAAGTTGCCGTCGTTGCGACAATATAAACGATAAAAAATATTAATTGTTATTAATTTTAATATTTCTTTTTTATTTAGCAATGATGTGCGAAATTTCAACGATTGATTTATGGTTCAATGAATAATATAATTTATTTCGCTTGTTATATTTATTGGTAAATTATTTCAATTTTCAAATTAATAATAATTCTTTTTCAAAAGTTTGCTTAACTTATGGTTTAAAATTCTATGAATTAAAAGAAAGAAGCGAAATTATTGAAAAATAATCAATTTATTTAACTAATCGTTGAAAGCATCACAAAAAACCTAAAGAAATCTTACAATATGAACGAAAATATAATGATATATTGATAAAAAAAAAAAAAAAAAAAAAAAAAAAAAAAAAAGTAGCGATGAATGAGCCCAGAACGAATCACAAAAGCATCCCTTTTTTATGAAAATTGTACTCCCATTGTTCTCTGCATCCTCATTAACGTTAAAACACAGCGTGAAAAATTAACCAACGCAAAGGTCATTTTTTTGTGCATAAAAATTTCTCACTAAAACATGATTTGAGAAAAAAAATGTGTTGATAGTTACGATTCAAAGATTGAAGTAATAATGTTTTATAGAATAAAAATATTTTTCCAAAATTTGTAATAAATCTTTTTTTACGAAAACCAGACGAATGATTAAAGGAATGTTTCTTTATTCCCATTGACAAAATCCGCTTTCGTCTTTTAAACCTATGGTGACCTTTGCATCATGAAAAAATTTTTACGAATGACACCACACGCCATCGCGAAAATTAAAAAAACATTCGTCGTAAACCCAAGGTATTGTTTTTGATGTATATGAAACACACATATCGATGATGAAAAAAAAAAAAAAAAAAAAAAAAAAAAAAACAAATCCCTATAAAAAGAAGCCATGATTTCCAAATCCCACGGATAAACAAACGTCCACTCGTTTGTCCAAACACGACACAACGCGAATAAGGATAATGAAAGACATAAAAAATCCATTGGTTTGTAAAAACTAAACCGCGTACCTCCTTCGAGGTGATGGTTCGAACGATAGGAAGACTGTGCGGCGGAGATGGTAGAAGGTAGCGGTGGCTTAATGTCGCGATTGCAGAAATCCGCGTTATCGCAGCACGCGACGACAAAGACCGATCCACTCGGGCCGTGAAGCGCGTCGTTACCGCTACACCATGCCGAATATCTTGGATCCGGGAAGAAATTCTCCTTATTGTAACACCTGGAGGGTTAATTCGTTTCGTTTTATCTAACATGTACATAATTTCTTTAAGGTCATTTCGTTCTTCGTATTATTTTTTACCTTAGTGAGAATTTTATGTACATCGTGGTTAAGGTTTAATACTTTCCTGGTATATATATATATATATATATATATATATATATAAATGTACATATTTAAAATTTTAACTTATTCTAGAGAATAATTCTTGTTTTGTACCAGTTTTCATTAAAAACATTGCAGGCTTGAAAAACAAAAATAAAAACTTTTCGTAGTCTAAAATAATCGACGAAAATTTAATTATTTTTTAAAAATTATTTGTATGTCCTGATTTTATTAATAACATGTATTAATTTTCATGCAAAATATAATAATATGTGCGTAAAGTATTCGCTACTTAAAGCAAACATTGAACGACGTTTAAATTTAAACGGCGAAACTGGTATCAACACTAAAATTAAAACTATAAAAGATAAGACATATAATGTATACAGCATACTTATATTGTTAATTATATTGTTAAAATTGTAATTATATAATAAATATCATTGAAGCTCCCGTTGGAAACGTACTACTGAAAATAAATTACCGAAGAGAGAAAAAGAGAGAAAAAGAATGTTATGCTAGTATGAGTTCGGGGAAAATTTGATTAAAATTACATTAGCCGCTATATATAAATATGTATGTGTGTATGAACGATAGATAGATATATACAGGGTGAGCAAGAGAGCGAAAGAAAGAATTAGCGATAGAGAAATGGAGTTATTATATATATATATATGTATACATAGTGTGGTAAGCCGTTGGTTATGCTGGTAAAAAAAATTACTCGGCTTAAATTGAGAACTGACGTAGGTTCTACTTCTCCTCGAACTTTTTTTCTTTTTTTTCTTTCTCTCTCTCTCTCTCTCTCTCTCTCTCTTTCACTCTTTTCTTCTTTAGAGATATGGAGAGAGAAAGAGAGAAATGGTTTTATCATACAACGAAGAGTCGAGCCTCCTCTTCACATTGATAATATAATCCAGCGATTAGTTTTTTCCTCATTATGCGAAAAAGTTATTTATATACGAATTTATACATATTATTAATAAAAAAAAATAGCTATTGTTACATATTATAACGCATGCGCAGATAAAGCCATTAAATATTTCGTATAGATTTAACACTGGTTCAACTTTCTCACTTCGATCGTTGAATTTTAACATGTATTATCGTATATTCATGTGTCGTTTCGGTACGAAAACAAGACCTATATATGTTAAAAAATGATAATAAAGTTGAATAATGAAGGAATTTCTCCAAGTAAACGGCTTTAATAATATAAAAAATGTCGGTTAATGTAACTTTATAAAAAAATAATTGGACATGACTCGGGTGTTGTATCATCTTGAACATATAAAAACAAAGAATTTGCTTCTAAAAACTAGAAATTTTGTTACATTTTAATATATATTTACATTCTTTTTCTCAAATTAATGTTAGATTATACATTATTCATTGAGGAAAATATTAATATAAAATATGACCAAAAAAAGTAAGAAAAAAAATTGTGTGAATAAAAAGTGTTTTTGCTTTTTCAAGTGCTCATAAAGAAGTCTTATATAACGTTTGAGTGAGAAATAACTTTTAACATATTTTAATAAGTACTTATTTACAAATTACAAACAGTTAACAGCTAATAATTTTCGGTGATGTAGCAAAATAAAAGTTGACAAAAAAAAAAAAAAAAAAAAAAAAAAAAAATATATATATATATATATATATATATATATAAATAAATAAAAGAAATTAGAGGCTACGCATAAACGCAATGCTGTAATTGAAGCAAAGGAAGAATAGATTGCTAAACATCGGTCGCCGATATGCCCGTGCATATGCATACAGAGGCGTGAAGTGCTGAGAGCAGAATTAAATAAAGGAAAGAAATCATATTTACATAAGGAAATGACCTACTGGTGCGGTGTCCATTCGCTTACGGAGTGCATTGTGCTGTCAATTTCAATCTACTTTGTATAGGGACTGTGTGCGAGGAGAAGAAAGATAGACAGAGAGTCAAGAACGAGAATTTAATATTTTACATATATAATATATACGTGTATATTGTGCAATAGGTAAAGAGGTACAGGTGTAAACAATCCAAACATGCCGATCGACTTTGAGAATTTCGTAATGAAATTGTTTTATGGGAACAAAGATAAGCGTGAAATATATATATATATATATATATATTTTTTTTTTTCTATTTTGTATTAAACGGTGGCACGGGCCGATGAAAGAAGTTCAACGAAGAAAGTTCGTTTCGAATTTTGTACATCGTTGATGAGTAAAATCGTG
This sequence comes from Chalcis sispes, assembly GCA_949987625.1. NCBI lineage: Eukaryota > Metazoa > Arthropoda > Insecta > Hymenoptera > Chalcididae > Chalcis > Chalcis sispes. The sequence continues at coordinate 68,276,108 of OX465098.1, forward strand.
TGAAGAAAGGGATGAATGAAATGAATTTTTCACGTTGAATGTTTTTTAAAGATATTGTTTTGTAAATATATGGCATACATTTGGCATACATTGAATGTTACGAAAGACAATAATAAATTTATTTTAACTTTATATATTAATATCTCAATCGTATAAAAATTTTTCATAATAAGATGAAATTTTTATCTTTTAAAACAATCGTTATCCCTATTTTTTAATAGCTGTTGCATAATCTTAGAAGTTCTTTAGCGATCGATCGTGAATATTACATTTAATTAGCATCCATAACAAGAATATTTATAAAACTCGTTTTTTTTTTACGTTCAACGAGTCAAACGAAATATGAAAAAGTTACAAAAATTATTCATAATCTTTCTCCATTCAATCGAATGTCTATATAGGTAAATTAATGCGCATCGAAAGTTTGAAAGAGTTTTCAAAACAATCGTAAATAATGAGAACGACGTATACCGTTTGTTGGCACGTATAGTCTCGATAGGCCCATCCTTATCGATGATTTATCGAGTAAAGGAAAACGGGATTATTAGCGAGGCTTGTTTTCTTCGTCTACAAAGCGTAGGCGACACCGTAGAACAATAACCAAGGAACACGCGTAGGTGGCATACACACACACACACACACGTTTCTGCGTTAAGGGATCCGTAAAACTTTTGCCGACGGTGTATATTATAGATTTGCGCCGAGAAAGCTTTCTACATTGTGGATAGCTTGTACATAATGTCGATATGTGTCCGCTATTATTGTTGAAGGGGAGTCGTTAAGAAATTACCGAGGAATATACATGTGTACATCGTAGGTTTCTTTATCACCTATGGAAAATTGAAGATGATTTTTTATTCTCGTTCGAGACAAAGAGGAAATTAATAATGGGTGAGGTTTGTTACTCGTGTTAAAGTCGTTAAAAATTATCGCTTTCGTTAATAATTCACGTACGTGTAACAAATGAAAAATAATTATGGTTTATTAAAATGAAATTGTGCGTCAGGTTTAAAAAAACTATTTTGGAGGAACTTTAAGATCATAAATAGAATAATATTTACTATATAAATTTTTATTTAAAAATAAATGCTTAATTTTTAAAAGAGTAAACATGCCATGGAAAGAAGAGAAAATACTATAAAGAATCAACAGTGAGAAATAACTACAGGAAGAGACAGAATAGCGGTAGATTTTGTACAATTAGCTAAAACGATAAAAGGAAAATAAAAAGATACAACGAGCAACAGTAATCAAAGGTTTGTTTAACATCGCAATAAAGGTAAAATAAATAAAAAGAAATTAGTGAAAGAGAGTAAAAGAGAGACAACAAAAAGATCTGCGATCAAAGAAACTACGAGTTGAGACAGTACAAAATGCAAAAATAAGATAATCCAGTGCCACCTTAGAAAAGAAATAGAAGTAAGTCGTCTCTGATTAAATAAGTTACGGGCTTTAAATGAAGCCGGTACGACGAAGAGAGATATTAAGTAAAAGACCAAAAAAAAAAGGAGAAGAAGAATGAGAAGAGAGAGAGAGAGAGAAAAAGAGAATGAGAGAGAGAGAGAGAGTAAGAGAGGAGATAATATATAAGTATTAAAAAATAACAGAGAGGTAGAAAGAGAACAAACTGTACCTTCTTTGTTGCGTGGGTGAAGCTGGGGTTTCAGGCCGCGATTGCAATAATCCTCTTTGCAGCACTCGATGACGAAGGTCGTGTTTATCGAGTCGCTCGTCATGCAGAAGATCATCGGCTCGGGTTTTTTTCCCACGCACCTTCAGAAGCCGATTTCGATTAAGTGTAAGAAAAAAAAAAAAAAAAAAAAAAAAAAAAAAAAAAAAAATCGATGATATACTAGTATAATCAAAAGCAGCGCAATTTTATTTTATTTTTGTTGATGCTGTTGTTGTTTAGGCATCGGAGAAAAATATATATGAAAATTTTGGTATTTATTCATCAATTGCAGGATTAATGTTTAACTACTTTTCTAAATCCCTGTGTGTTATTTATTTAAGGTCGACGATTTATGAAACACATCGTTCGACTTTTTTAACTGTAATGGAACTTTTTTTGTATTTTTGAATTTGAGCCACTTTCACGTAGCCCATTTCTTGCGATATTAATTATTCTTGGTAGCTTTCTTCGATATAAAATATAGGCATCGGGCATTTGAGTATCTAAATGATTAATTTAATTTCGATGCTTTTAATAGTTTTGTTAATCAGCAACTTTCCGTGAGAAACATCGCGTTTAGATAAAGTCTGCAAAAATGTTAATTTGAAGTTTCTTCGTTACAACGGGTTTTGATTATATCATTTGATCGTATCGTTACGCGTTAAAATCATACGCGAAAAATGAATTCGCTCAAAAATAATGAAAATTCCATTAGAGTTACTTTTATTAGGGGATTGATTGCGTTAATAAATATTAACAAAAAAAAAAAAAATTCAAAACTCGCTTTAAAACTTTCTAATTTATTTAACAAAATAATTGTTATTTATAAATTCAAAAAATAAAAGAACTCAAAATAGAAAATTAAAAATGTAAAATAAAAAAAAAAAAAAAAACAGAAAAGAAGAGCAAACGAAGTCTTGGAACACCGTGCAACACAATATTATCTAATTGTCACACGCAAAATCAAGTACCTTGCCAAGTATACGTTGACCTAAAAACAATGTATGGCCAAATATTCTGAAAAAGCATCGTTAAATTTAAAGTTGGATTAAGAAGGTGCGGATGCTGTTTGAAAATTACGTTACCGACTTTAACGCAAGACTCAATCTTACTTTTTCAATTTCGCTTACTCAATTTTACTCGAGAAACGTTAAAAAAGTAGGCAACCCCTTTGAATTTAAAGTTTCAATAACTCTAACGAATCTTCGTAGTTTACGAGACCTTGAAAAAGTAATAGGCGAATATCTACGTCACGTTGGCAAAAATAAAAAAAAAAAAAAAAAAAAAAATTAACTAAAAATACCGGTTTGAATTGAATTCACTTAACTTTCTTAGCTATATACATATCGTTAAGCCGGTAAGCTACACAAACATTTCTCACACCTTCTCGACCAACTGCAAAAAAGGAAGTTGAAGGGGTGGGTGAGGGGGGGGGCGAGATACACATATTTTTCCATAGAGTATTTCTGCACTCAAGCATGTCGGTGAGGTCGTTTACTGCCGGCTTATTCTTTTACTAGCGCGTGTGTTTGTTCAAGGTTATCCGCAATGCGAATCGATGATCAACGACAAAATGAAAGAAGGAGAAAGAAAAAAAGGATGCCGTGGCATCATGCGAACGTTCCTTCGATGGTTCCGCCGCTTGAATGTATTTTTACGTACACGTGGACGTGTTCCTTCTTTTTTTATTCTTTCATTCTTTTGGCGTTGTCATCTTGTTTCGAAAGATTCACGCTCAATCTTTAAGTTCTCTGCAAAACTTTTGCTTCTTATTTTTTTAAGGTTGTATCGCTTTTCATATACACATAAGCGATGATTGCGGTTACACGAATCAATCTCGATTTTTCTCTCTCTATTCTATATATATATATATATATATATATATATAGAGAGAGAGAGAGAGAGAGAAACATAGATACATACATTTTTTTTTTTTCGTTGCGGCGATTCTGATTGAAATTTATTCGAAAATGAGCGACAATGTTGTAACTTTATTTCAGCTGTTATTTACGTCAATCGCTTTATATTGTACTTGCGTTTGTTTGATATTATTGGTTATAATACCACGCAATTACAGATAGCGTTCGTTACTTACGCAATAGAATGAATTACGATACGAATGTAAATGAAACTTGATTATTTTTAACACTGAAATGCCACGAAAACTCGTTCTTTCGTCAAAAGCGCGATACTAATGATCGTCATGATGTTTAATGTTATCATCAAAATGAACACCAATGAATAACGGTCGCGTTCAAAGGCTTAAAAAATATACTTACGTTCCTTCGCGTATATATAAATATCTTGCTACTTGTGTGCGCACTCGAGAGAGATAGAGCGTCGGAGAAGTTATATTTATAGCATGGAAGACGGAATCGAACATGAATCCTTGAGAGCGCGCCGGCAGAAGTGAATGAACCGCGTATACAGACGATCCAAAAAAAAACGGGAGAAAAAAAATATTAAAAGAGACTCGATATTCAAGCACACGCGACTAAATTGCAAAACTGTTAACGCGATTCGTACTTACACATAGGTTATACCATACGCACACGTTTATAAATTGTCGCAATTATTTCTGGAACTCATTAATTATCATTAGACACACACAAGAGGATGGGTTACCAACTTCTTCGCGCTCGAGTCGGGTTAGTTCGACAAAATAAACCACACGCGCTCACGCAAACTCTAAAGAAAGTTATAGAGGGTGAAAGGAATAGAGACAGAGAGAGAGACATGTCTTTCGTTTTCTTTCTCTCGGGCGCGAACGAGAAAAGCGAATGCCATGTCGTCGTCCGATTAACGACACACGATACCGCGAACGATAAGACAATGCCGTGAGTGCATATATATATATATATATCTACGAACCTTTCGCGTGCACGATATGTATACGTAGAACGTATAATGCACGTAGAATAGAGAGAAAAAGAGAGAGAGAGAGAGAGAGAGAGAGAGAGAGAGAGATTGGGCGCAACGAGCGGAACGACCCGATCAAGTTCATTCGCCCTTGGCGAATACATGTACATGTACACAACATATAGACGTATACATATATTCGTGTACTTTTCGAACGAACAAGATAGAAAGAGAATGAGAATTCTCGAGGCTAGGCTCTTTCATGGCTCGTCGAGTAACGTATATACATACTAGAAACTATGAATACGTATGTGTGTAACAAATGGCCGGGGCTTTTTTGTTTTGAATTTTGCGAGCGCGCTGATGAGATACGCGAAAGGTTTATTGTTATCGAAATTCGCTCGTTTGAATGATATCGTGCGAATGTGTTTGCAAGTATGCACACCGTTTGCTATACCAAAAATTTGAGCTACATAAACGTGGATCTTTTAATGATTTATTACCGTGTAGAATTGTAAGAATGATTAAAGTTTGCCGCGAGTTTATTGATCTTTGGTTGTTAAGGCACAAGTGTAAGTGCGATTTATATCGATGGTGAAAATTATCGCTCTTCGATTGATGTGAATAATGTGAATAAAGAAATCATGAAAAGCGTACTTTTTAATTGTTTTTTGTTTATTTCTTGCCAAATGGATTATTTATTGTTAATGACGTAGCTTATTCTCTCATACTTTCACTTACATCTTTAAGCGAAGTTAAAAGTAAAAATGTAAAAATTCAAAAATGTTTGTTAAACTAAAAATTTTTAGCAAGAAAAAAAAAAACAGTTTACACGCATTACGCTCGAAAGATAAATCACGAGATCAGCTTGTTAAACACGTTCAATGGCTGGCATGTAAATATAAATCC